>BNST01003239.1:0-274043 GCA_019650275.1 Xylocarpus granatum | reverse complement strand
TCATCCCGCCGCCGAGAAGCATATGGCATCGAGAATGATCTCTTAGTGCACAGACAGAAAAACTTCTGGGAGCAGACAGAACATCCCCGCAGTGCTGCAGTGAGCAGCAGGCGTGCATTCAGCATATGCACAGGATCCTCCAATAGTGCGTGGGAGTGACCAAAACATCCTATGGGCATAGCAGCTGCATCATGGGTGTGGCAGTGAGCGGGATGAACTTTCAGTAAAGACCGGAACATCACGTAGGCACAAAAGCAGCGGCAGGCGAGTTCGAGAGTGCAAGGGATGAAACTTCTGGGAGTGACTGGAACATCCAAGTGGGCACAACTGAGGTGTTTGGCATGTTAGCCAGTGTGCATGTTGTCTTCTTCAACCAACACGCAAGCTGTGATAGGTTTAAGAGTTGTCTTGCCTATGCCAACATATCCTTTATATATAAGTTAACCTGAAGGACAGCTTAGGGGACATAAAATAAGAAAAGAACTCAAGAATCAAACGGACAGCAAGTTAGGAAGGATTTTGGTAGGCGTGCTGACCCCTAAGGTGTAGAAAAAGTGGGACAAGAAACAAAATTGAGGGACCCCAACATCCTTGCGGGGCTGCAGAGGCTTCATGCGGTTGGGGTGGGCCCGTGGCTGGGCCCCTGAACTTCCTGCATTTTGTTCTGATGAATTTCCGAGAGCGACCAAAAAATTCCCGATGCAGTGTGCCTGATCTAGAGGCCTCAAGAGCATTGGACAGTGCACTGGTATAAACTGTAGGGTGGCATTGGAACATCCCTGAAGGAACAACAGAGGCTTCGGATAGGTTGGACAGTGCATGGAACAAACATCCAAGAGCAACCGAGAACATCCCAGCTGCAGCAGAGGTATCAAACACATTCAGCAGCGCGCGTGACAAACTTCCGAGAGCAAACAAAACATCCCCAACGGCACGACATTGGTGTCAAACGCATTTGGAAGTACTCGGGACAAACTTCTAGGAGCGAGATCGAAAAAATCCCTGTAGGCATTGGTTAGAGGCATGGCATGAGTTTGGCATTGCTCGGGTTGAACTTCCAGGAGTGAGTCTGGAACATTTCCGCCGTGGTGGGGCGCAGCACTAGTGACCATCATTGGGAGCCACCATTCGGCAGTGGACGGGATTAAACTTCTTCGACTGATGAGGATTATCACTGCGGCTGGTGGCAAAGGCTTTGGGGTCATTTGACAGTTGTGCATGGGAGAACTTCCCAGGGAGCAACCGAAAACATCCCTGGATGGGCACGATAGAGGCTTCAGGTGCATGACCGGAATGCCTTGTGACGCTCTTCGCACCCAGCAGGGACGTTCTTGTAAACTCCCGAAAGTTCACCTGCACCGATGCCAAACACGCCCAATGTGTCTGCCACACCTGCAAGGATGTTCCAGAAGCTTCCCGGAGGCTAGTCCCGCACACTGTCTTGAACCCGATCAAAGCCTCTGCCACACACTGAGGATGTTGCAGTCGCTCCCAAAAGTTTTATCCCTATGCATTGCCAAACATGTTCGATGCTCTGCTGTTCCCACGGGGGGATGTTCTGCGTCACCTTACAGAAAGTTCATCTCGCGCAATGCCAAATGAATTCCAAGAACCTTGCCAACCGCAAGGAATGTTCCCAGTTGCTACGGAAGTATGTCTTGCAAACTGCTGAATGAGCCCAAGAAAGCTTCTGTGCCCACAGTGATGGTCCTAGTCCCCCTGGAAGTTCATCCTGCTTGTGTCTACGACGCGCCGGAAGCCTCTGTGCACCTGCAGGGATGCTCATCTTGCTCACAGCCGAACGCGTCTGATACCTCTACCGCACCCACAGGAATATTCCAGTCACTTCCAGAAAGTTGTTCCCGTTTGCACGTGTGAATCGCAATGAAGCTTGGCCCGCCCCTACGGGGATGTTCCAGTCACTCTCCGAACGTTTGTCCCATGCAGTTGCGAACGTGTCCCAAACGGGCATTTTTTATTTCCTGCTGCACAGCCGGGAAGGAATGTCTAGTGGTCTCGGATGTTCATTCTGTGCATGACAAATGTGCCCGAGCCTCTGCCAAGGCTGCAGTGATGATTCCTGGTCACTTCCAACTAAGCTTCATCCCACTGATGGCGCTGCGCCTGACACATACTGCTATTGCTTGCACTGCCAAACACGCCATGCCTATGCCGGGCATGCAGGGATTTTTCGGTCAATCCCAAACGTTCATCTCCCACGCACTAGCAAATGTGCCTCGACAGTGCTGTTGGAACCCGTTGGCAATGTTAAGCCAATCACAGCTACACCGACTAAGGATGTTCCAGACGGTTCCAAGAATTTTGTATCCCGCAAAACTTCCCAAATTGCGCCGCAGCCTCTGCCACGCTGGATAAGTTTCAATATGCGCCCACTGGAAAATAAAATAGTGCACAACGGCTGCGCAGCACCTGCAGGAATCGTTCGGCGCTCATGGAAAAGTTAATCCCATGCACAAACCTGCCACAAATGTGCCCCAACACCTCGGTTGTGCCACTGCTGGAATGGAATGTTTTGGTTGCTCATGAAAGTTCATTCCAAGCACTTACTGAACGTGTCCGACGCCTCTGCCGAGCACTGCTGGAGAATTTTGCACCCAGTCTGCTCCCTGAACGATTTGTCTGCGCACGCGGTCATGAACGTGCCGGACAACTCTGCCTGTGCCCGCAGGATGTTCTCGGTCGCTACGGCAGTTCGTTCCAAGCACTGGAGAATGTCCGTCCGATGCTGCCACTGCTGAGCCCGTGGGGAAGATTTTCCTGTTGCTCCCAGAAGTTTGTCTGCAACTGATGCACTGCCAACTCATCCGGTGTCTGCTACCAAGCCCATGGGGATTTTCCAGTCACTCCCGGAAGTTCATCAGCACTGTCAGAAATCACACCTGACACTGCTGCAGCGCTTGCATGGGAAGTTCCAGTTGCATCCGAAAGTTCAGCCGGTGCACTGCGAAACGTGGTCGGCTTGTCGCATGCCACGCCGTGTGGTGATGTCTCGGTTGCGCCACAGTATGCACGTTTGTCACTGCGTACTGCCCAGCGCACCTGAAGACATCTGCGTGTGCACCTACGGGATGGTCTCCAGTCAATCCGGGCAAGTTCGTGTCCCACACACTGACGAACATGCCCGGCATTTTGCCACAGCTGCGCCAGCTGGAATATTGTGGTCGCTTCTGAAAGGTTGTCCCGAGCACTGCCCTAACAGCCCGACACCTCTGCCATGCCTATGGGGACGTTATCGGTCCCTCACGGAAGTTCATCCTGAGCAACTGCGAACGTGCCCAGTGCCCATACTGTCACGTGTGGGGATGTTCCAGTTGCTTCTAGAAGTTCACCCTGTGACAGTGCACTGCCAAATGTGCCGAAGCCTCTGCCACGCCAGCTGGGATGTTTCGGTGGCTACTGGAAGTTCATCCCACGCACTGCTCCAACGTGCCAAAGCCTCTGCCACCACCCGCTGAGATGTTCTGGTTGCTTGCAGAAGTTCGTCCCATGCACTGCCCAACGCACCTGAAGCCTCAGACTTGCATGAGGGGATGTTACAGTCGCTTCGGAAGTTTGTTCTGCACACTGCTGAAATGCGCCTGATACCTCTGCTGCACCCACGGGGATGTTCCAGTTGCTACTGGAAGTTTGTCCACGACACTGCCGAATGCGCCCATGACCACTACTGCGCACCGTTGGTATGTTCTGGTTGCTCTCTGGAAGTTTGTCCCGGCACTGCCAGCGCCTGACACCTCTGCGCATCTATGAGGATTTTTCGGTCACTCCTGGCAGTTCATTCGCTGCACTGCTGAATATACCCAGCAGTGCTTCTGCTCCTGTAGCAGGAGGCATGTTTGTGTCGCTCCCCAAAGTTCAGTTTGTAACTGCACACTGCCAAAAATGCCTGATGCCTCCGCTGGGCCTGCTAGGGATGTTACACTGGTCTCTTCCGGTGGTTTGTGCCCCACATACCCAACTCGTCTGAAGACTCTTTCAAACCCGAGGGGATTTGCCGGTCACCCCAGGAAGTTATTCGCGCTCACTGCTAAACATGTCTGGTGTTGCTTTGCCTACGAGAATGTTATGGATGGTCCTTGAAAGTTCATTCTGCGCACCACATAATACATACCACAACTCAGCCATTGTCCGCAGGGATGTTCCGATCGCTCTGAAAAGTTCATCCAATGCACTTCCAAAAACATCTGATGCCTTGTTGAGCCAGCAGGGATTTTATGCTCACTCCTGGTGGTAAGCTCATCCCGACGCATATGCCCAATGTGCCCAATGCCTCAGCCATTCCGCACACTGCCAAACGTGCTCAATGCCACTGCTGTGCCTTCAGGGATGTTGTGGTCGAACCTGGAAGTCAGCCCCGTAACTACCGGATGCACCCGATGCATCTGCTGTGCTGCAGGGATGTTCCAAGTCACTCCAGAGTTTGTCCCACACAAATAGCCTGAACATGTATGTGATGCGTGATGCCGCTTACGCTCCCACGGGGATGTTCCTGTTGCTCTTTGAAGTTCATCCTGCAGATTAGTGAATGTGTCCTATGCTGCTGTCTTGCCTGCAGGAGTGTTCTTTTTGGTCCCGGAAGTTCATATCGCGCACTTCTGCACGATTGCGCCCATGCCTGCTGCGCACCGTGGGGATGTTCAAGACACTTCCAAAGTTCATCCAGTGCACAAACATGCCTGAAGCCTATACCACACCCACATGGATTCTCTGATCACTCTCAAAAGCTTGTACAATGCACTGCTGAACATGCCCAACACCTCTGCTGCGCCCTAAGGAATGTTCCAATCGCTACTGGAAATTGCATCCCGCAAACTGACCAATGCGCTTCTGAATCCTCTGCTGCACGCCCGGGATGTTGCGGTCAGCTCATGAAGTTCATCCCAATCACTACCAAATGCGCTTGAAGCATCTACCACTGCTGTAGGGATGTTCTGATCATTCCTGGAAGTTTGTGCCATGCACTGCGCTAAAAACTGTTGGGGTCCCCATTTCTTTGTTCTCAACTTTCTACAAACTTGTAGGAATTAGCCACGACTCTTAAAACCTCTCATAACCGTGCCTGTCCTATTTGATTCTTCAGTTCTTCTTTTCCTAGATTTACATCCTTAAGTTGTGCCTTCAGGATTAACTCTTTCACCTTGTCTTAAGCCCAAGTTATCTCAAGACAACTCTTAAAAGATAACCGAAATATAAACAAGAATGGAAGCAAGAATGCTAACCTTGATTCTTGATTAATGAATGAGAAAATACAAAATTCGGAGCATATGTTCTCCTCACAAATAATGGGCTGTATTTATAGTCATTAGACAGCCTTATCCTAATTCAACTAGTACTTAGGTTCCTTATCCACTTAGGATATGTTTTCCTAAGTCAACTAAAACAACAAGGTTTTCTAACTCAACTAAAACACTATCAAAATAGACCTTATCCCATTGTTTCCTAATCCTACTAGGATTCTTGAGTCTTTCTTGAATTCTACTTAGACTAGAATTCCTACTTTGACTAAGTCTTTCTGTCCTTATCTTATCTCCTTCCTACAGCTGCTGACCTTCATCTTGCCGTTTCCTTCTAGGATTAGGACTTCGCATATGTGTGTCCTTCCATTCCAAGACTCTCTTTGACGTGATCATCTTGCTGAAGTCAAACTGTCATGACGTCCTGTCTGCTGTTGGAGTTCTTCCTACCGTCCCATGTCTTTCTCAAGGTTGCATTATGTGTGTCTTTCCAATGCTGGTCTTCTTCTTGGCTTGGATTTCCGCAGTCAGTTAGGACAGTAGTCAGGAAATTGGGCCCCGGGGCATTCACCATGTCAATGCTATCCGTGTACAAGCTCCTACATTTGGATGAAACATTATTTCTGACCGTGCTGCCTATTCTTGATGCCTTGGCGCGCGTTACATTGCGTTTCACACTACATTGGCCTCCCCCGAAAGGTCTTAACAAGACCCTCTGTCACGCCTCCTTGGGGGATTGTTTTGGTCACCACTATCCTTGTGAAAGTTACATCCCACACATACCTTATAGTAGTTCCCGAAGCCTTTGCCGCACCCGTGGGAATTTTTTGGTCAATCCTGGAAGTTCCTCTTGTGGACTGCTGAATGCGCCCGTCACCTCTGTCACACCTTCTGGGATGTTTCGGTCGCCCGCCGAAGTTCATCCCATAACATTATCAAAATGGCTCGAGCTGCCTCTAGGCTCCGGTGGTCATGCCGTTATGTTTGGTTGGTGTGGAAAGTGTCGTCCTTGAACACTGCCCACAATGCATCAGAAAGCCTCTACTCCCCACGGCACTAAGGGATTGATTCCTGGCCAGCCTGAAGATATTACCGGGTGCACTGTCTGGAATGCACCCGAACCTTGTAGCAGGATCGTGTCGCTCCGGCTTAGGGGGAGTGTATTGGTCACTCCTTGGGCGGGAAATTAGTCTCCGCACACTGCCAAATGTGACCAAAGCATCTGCCATGTCTGCGTGAGGGAGGTTCCGGTCAATGCCTGAATTTCATCCCACACGCTGCCTAACACACCCCAGCCAACTTGTCTGCACCCACAGAGAATTTCTCTTTCCGGTCGCTCTTGGAGTTCGTTCCACGCATTATACACTGGCCCGGAATTGCAAGCCGGGTGTCGCTGTACACCCACGAGGGATGTTCAAGTTCGGTACCCAAGAGTTTATCTTGCACCAATGCACAAATGCATCTTCGGAAGCCCTCTGAATCATGCCAAACATGGCGCGGTGGGAGGATGTTCCGTCAACTATGGATACATATATCCCACACATTGACGGATCTCACTGCACGTTGGTGTGCACCCACTGTGGGCGATGTTCCCTAGTCGCCTTGTATGAAGGATAATCACTAGCATATTAGTCTCGAAAACACCTGACACCTTTACCTGCCTCCACCAACCCCCACCCTTTTGCATGGGGATGTTGAGCGGTCTCGATCTCCACACCAACGTTGCATCCCAGTTCACTACTTGAAGGCAGCAACCATACGTTACTACCTGCAAACAGCAGGGATGTTGGCCCGTTTGCTCCCCAATAGGTCCTATCCAGATGCCACGGCTAATCAATGATCGCCTGCCCTCGACATACTCGCCCCCATGCTCCCTCGGCGTGATTGTTCCAGTCGTTCCCCTCGAATGTTAGTGCTTTTCGTCGGCTACTACAAATACTTTGGCTGGCATCTTTACTCACTCCTAGGACGGGAGATCTTTTCCGAGTTAAGCTCCCAGAAATTCATCCTTCACAATGCCAAATGAACCTCTGAAGCTTCTAGCCACACCCGTGGGGAGTTTTTTCGGTTCAACCCTGTAATGCTTGTAAGCCTTCGTGTGTTTGTTGGCGCATGTCGGTTTGTCGAGGAAGGATGCTGCCTCCAACTTGCCTACTATAACACCCCACTCACTCCTACGGGCCAGCGTTCCAGTTGCAACACCCAAAAAATCTACTGGTACCCGCCTTAGCTTTGATTACCGAACGTGCACTGCGTAAGGCACCTCTGCCCCTATGCTTCGGGGTGATGTGTCTGCCCCTTGCGTAGCTCTCGGAATTCAACTCGTTACTCCGCCGCCTATGGGGAAAAGTGCCTAACACCTTCGCCGCACCTGCAGTCGGTGTTTCTCTCTGGGTCCGCTTGCCTCCCGGATTTTTTTCCTGTGCACTACCCAATACACCGACAGCCTCTGCCACACCCTCGAAGGGGATGTTGAGCGAGCCGAGTAGGTCCTTGAAAGCTCGGTCCCCTGTGCACTGCCTTAAACATTGATCGGAGCAACAGCCATGCCCCTCTCGCCCTGACCTGGGATGATATTTCAAGTTGCTCATCGGATGATAAAGTTCATCTACCCGCACTCCCAATCCCATAACACACTACTAATAATCCCTTGCGGGATACCCTAAACCTGGTGTAAAGCCTGGACCACGATAGACAGAGGTAGTCGATGGCCTTTCGTTATCAATAAAACCTACTGGAAAAATATTTAATCTCGCCGGTCGGCCGCGGCCCCCTCCCCCGGTCGTATTCAATATTTAATACACAGGAAGGAAGAGTTGGTCGATTATACTGTTAATTATTATTAATGGCAGCAAACCAAAAAATTGACCACTGATAATGATAAAGCAAAACCAACTCTGATCATAGATTATGTGTATGTATGTGTGTATGTATGTATGTATGTATGTAACAAAACCAACAGTATTGTACAATTGTGCCGATAAAAAAATAGGAAGGAAATGGGGAGCAAAATTAAAATTTGTGTATTGGTTGTTTTGGTTTTTCTTTAAAAAAAAGGGTGAACGTTAAAGAGTGAAAGATAGAAACCGCACATTCGGAGCAGAGGAGTGCCGGTGCCAGCTTTTTTCTTCCCCTATTGTCTGCTTTCGGTTTCTTCTTCCCTGAATCACTTCTTAATCAACCCTTTTCAACTTCATTACGTTTTCGCTTTCTGCATTTATCTGGGAGTTCGAATTTTGAATTTTCATTAGGAAAATGGCAACCAACATTGGAATGATGGACGGTGCGTATTTTGTTGGGAGGAATGAGATATTGACTTGGATCAACAACAGGCTTCAGCTTAATCTCTCTCGTGTTGAAGAGGTACAGACCCTTTTGCGCTTTTTGTTGTCTTGGAATTGGAATCAGTCTCTCTGTTTCCAGATTGTAATCGATGTTAGTAGACAGAATTAAAAAAAAATTCCGTCATCGAATTATTACAGTTATTGTTGCTACAGTTCGAACTTGATGGTTTGGTTTTATTTTTGGAAAAAAAATTTGAGATTGAAATTCCCCCCTGTATTATTTTTCATATTTTGAAAAAGATTATTGCTAGTTTTCTCCATGAATCGTATAAAGGAAATGCATTGCTTTGAAATGTTCCCGCTTTTCTTGTGTTGGTAGTTTTAACTTTTTTCATCTTCTCTGGGTGTCTCGCATTATTTGAGATGGTGAGTGGATGCAATGATAGACAGAAGTTGCTTTGCAATGTTATGGTTTGTCATTAATTGACTGATTATATTACGAATAACCCAGTAGAGATAGGAATTATGCATGTGAGAGCGGATGTCTCGTTTCCTCCCCTTTTCCCTTTAACTTTGAAATATTTACCTCTTTCAGTTTTTTTTTGGCACCTATGTACCACATTATGGCCAGGCTGCATCTGGTGCCGTGCAGTGTCAAATGATGGACATGACCTATCCAGGAGTTGTTCCAATGCACAAGGTAACAGTGTTACATTTTTTTCCTCTGATCTTCACTTCTATAATCTATTTAGTTTAACAACAGAAAAATTTTCCCTGACTTGTTTGCTTTAGGTTAATTTTGATGCGAAGACAGAATATGATATGATCCAAAATTACAAGGTCCTGCAGGATGTATTTAACAAGTTAAAAATTGAGAAGGTAATTTCATCTTTTTTTACAAGGCTGATGTTGTATTTGCTGCTTGGCCTACGAAATTTTTGCTGCTCTCTTCACAATATTTTTTGGTTCAGTGTGTGCATTTGACCTCTGTTCAAAGGTTTGATTAGAATGAGGGGGTATGTAACAAGTTGAAAATGACAATATAGTTTCCTATATATGTTGTACTAGTGCCTGTATTGATGTGCTTAACTTTGTCATTCTGTATTCAACCCATTTACCTGAAAATACTCCACAGTTGAAATAGGTTATCAGAAGTGAAAATAAAGTTAATGGAATATGCTTTTCACTGGAATACATGTTGAGTCGAAGTGTTCGAATATTTTCATCTTCACATAAAGGTTTTTTTTTCTTAATTTTGATTTTTATTGCTGCCTTAACTGGATCATGTGCTTCATTCTTCGGGATGCATTTTTATGAAGCAATCTGCTAAGCTTGAGGTGGATTTCAAATGTGATACTCTATCTCTGCATTGTAGGTTCATGTTTGCTGTATGGTGTCATGTGAATGGGTGCTTTATTTGTAATTTAAGAGTGTTGGCAGTCTTGTATAAGTTGTTTTGTCTCGTATGAGTCATTGAATTCGTTGCTGTTGATATAGCCAGACATTTGCATTGACTCACTGATAATTTTGCTGAATGGCAGCATATTGAAGTCAATAAGCTTGTTAAAGGCCGACCTCTCGACAACTTGGAGTTCTTACAATGGCTGATACGCTACTGTGATTCTGTAAATGGTGGCATTATGAATGAGTATGCTATTTTCTCTTTCAATCTCCTCCCATCAGAATTGTTTGACTTTTTTGATATAATTATGTTAGTAGAAATTCATTTTTACTTGTAAATGTTTTTACTACAATGACATGGCTGGTCTTCTTGTAGGAACTACAATCCTGTGGAACGAAGAAGTAAGGGTGGGAAGGAACGTAGTTCGAGGGGTGCTCAGAAGATTTCAAAATCTCTGCAAACAGACAACATGCATAATGCTGGCGCTGGTGACACAATTGGCAACCGTAAAACTTCTGGTTACCTCGAACCTGAATTTCATGTCTGCTTATGCCTCTTTGTTCCATTTAACTCCTGTAAATTCTTAATGTTCTTGTTTCATGCATTATGTTATAGGACCTAGGCAAGGAAAAGCATATGAAGCTAATTCTTCACAAGAGGTTCAGGCCTTGTCTAAGGAGGTATTGGCATTATTGTGGAGACACATATTCCCTAGAAAAATTCAGGACCTTTAGTACCTTTGTTCAGCCATTGGTCAATCGCCTAATGTTTGTATGCTTATTCATCTTGTGTATGCATGTTACAATTGAAAAATTTTACTTACCAAAGTTAAACCAAAGAATCTTTGATGGCAAAGTAGTTCTCAGATTGCCTGATATCTGAAGACCTCTTAAAGCATCCAGATACAAATTTTGATGTTGAATCTTGAAATCATTTGATTTAATGCTTCTGTGATACAGATTACAGATCTCAAGCTCTCTGTGGACCTTTTGGAGAAAGAAAGAGATTTCTACTTTGCAAAATTACGGGATATAGAAATACTTTGTCAAACTCCTGATTTGGAGAATCTTCCTGTAAGATTTTCTGGACTTCTTATTTCTGACTATGGTTTACTGCCTAGCCTTTCTTGGCGTATATTATTTTGTGTTTGTCTCCTTACCTGGATCTCCAGGCACCCAAGGAATTGAAATTTGAAGTTCACCTCAAATAAGTTTATTAGAAGTTCTGTAATGCACAGAAGCAAAGTATGAGATACATTTTGGGATTCTGAACTTGAATTTTCTTTTATTTATATCCTTAATCTTCTTGGTTCTACCTGAAAGATCAAAGTATTACAGGATAGGATATGGTCATGAGTGCAATCTTAGTGTGCCTGTCTGATGGTTTTCTTTTTAAAGTGTTTTAAGTCTAATTATGCTTTTGGATGTATGATATTCATGCAGATGGCTGTAGCAATCAAGAAGATATTGTATGCTGCTGATGCAAAGGAATCAGCTCTAGCAGAAGCTCAGGAGTATCTATCCCAATCTATGAATGCAGAAGAAAATGAAGCCGAAGATGACTGAATTTGAGACTTGAAATTCAATGGAGGCCCTTGCAATTGAAAAGGCTAGAAACTTACAGGAGCCTGTTAAAAAGCTTAGGGAGTCCCTTGCTCGCAAGATAACAGAAGATGCTTTCACTATGTTCATCATAGACTCCCAATAACATGTGATGGAAACATTGAAGACATTCATTTTACTTTTCATTTTCCTTTTTATGCGGTGAATAAATTATTGTGAACTCCAAGTAATGGCTAATTTATTGGTGGTAAGGATTACTGGTGAATTAGTACTTGGTTTTTATGTCTGCTTCACCTCATGCATGATCCCACCTGTATGGTATATATATATATATATATATATATATATATATATACTGTTGTCAAGTTCCCCTCCGATGTGACAAAAATGACAGATCACTTGTTTGTCTAGGTGGTGTGGTTCATTGCTTGTACGAGTAGAGCCACACCTTTATTCCCAGAATCACCTGCTTTCTTTTGTATAAAAATATAGATATATAGAAGGCGTATATGGGATTTTAACCGACAAGATTAGGGACACTTTCCACTTCAATTGGATCAACTTTCACCACCCCTAGTAGTCGACACAAGACAATTCATTTTTAACTAAACAAAAAGGAGCATAACTCTGGATAAAAAGTGAAGTCGGTACGTAATTACATCACCAAGATACGAAAAAGGTTAATTGTCATTGTCCATGAAAGTTATGAAATTGGTAACTGGACTACATGCCACCATTTTTGTAGTTGTCGGTTGGAGCCAGCCAAAAGAACAACACAATTTTAGAATTTAGTACAATAGAATTAAATGTAATGTATGTTTTATTTTTTTACGTTTTAATTACTCAAACATTTCATATTAATCATCTTAAATTTTCTCATATAATAAACATTTATTTCTATAATCAACTACTTGTATTGTATCCAAAAATCCTCTCTAACCTACTAGGAACAGGTTTCTCATTTGTATGCTTACATTCCATTTCTTCCCACTAGGAGTTCGTATAAGTAAATGAAAGTAACTTTTTAACATATCGTATCTAATTTGATTAATATAATATCCCATTCTGTGGAAGAAGCAAAATTTGACATACGTAGCTAAATTCTGTCTGCGAAATATAATAATAAAGTTCAACTGGGCTTGGCCTGAGATATGCCTCCAAGCCCTACTATTATTATCAAGTCACAGTTGTGGTCTTGTGCGTGCCGGGTGGAAGTCAGAATATTATTTACATAATTCGTTGTAGTTGAGCATGCAAAATAACACACTTTCTCATCTTCCCTTCTCTACTTCTATTGCTTATATTCCTAAACTTCATCCTTCCCGGGTGATATGCTGTCAAAGCTTAGGGATTCTTTTTGACTACTTCCAACTTTGCACCCCAGGTTGCCATTTAGTCATTGAATACCTCCACTTGAAAATTTTCGGGTGGTACTCTAATCTACTCTACTCTACTCTTCTCTACTCTACTCTGGCTGGCTTCACGAAATTAGAACTTACGATCAAAGGTTCTCAGTGAAGCGTGTCAACTTGATTTTGTGTCGGCAGTTGACTGGTCAGGTACTCTTTTAGCCATGTCCTTCAACTGCAAAATAATTGAACCGGGAAATTAGCTAACATGAGATGTACTCTTCTTGAAACACAATTCTAGAATTTACACTATGAACAAGCATATTGGTGAATGGTAAGACAATTGTGACTGCATATATGCATGCATTCTTATTTATGATGAGCTTGCACACTAATAAGCATAAATATATATCAGGGAACATGCTATGTACATGGCATTCGTATCATCAGTAATAAACAGCCAGGACAAATTTACATGAGATCTTGGACTAGTGAACATCCCATGTTCCATCCTCGAATACCAGTTTGACAGCCTATGCCTCTCAAATAAAACTTTGAAGTGACTGCAATTAAATCCATGGATGGGAATTATAAATTGCATCTAATTTGCCAAAAAACTAGGAAGTGAATACTGACTGCAATCAAATCCATGGACAGGAACTATGAATTGAGTCTAGTTTGCAGAAAATTTTAAATTCATGCCACAATGCAAGATTGAAGCAATGACAATATGTCTCACCTGTGCAGTTAGAGATCTGATTACTTGCTTCGCAGCTTTGTTTTTTTTAACTTCCTCCTGTGCAGTTAGAGTTGTCTCTTTCAACTTCCTCGATGTCCTTTTAAGTTTTGCTTCTAGGAGTTGGGATTTGCGACTAAGATCCTCCAACTGCATGCCAAATTACCATTAGTCTCAAATTTCCTAGCAAGCATGAGCACCAAAACAGTGATGACACTA
Source organism: Xylocarpus granatum (assembly GCA_019650275.1). Lineage (NCBI taxonomy): Eukaryota > Viridiplantae > Streptophyta > Magnoliopsida > Sapindales > Meliaceae > Xylocarpus > Xylocarpus granatum. The sequence goes on along the minus strand of BNST01003239.1, from coordinate 260,239 downwards.
AACAACAATCAAGAGAAGCAAAACTTCCACATGAAACTCAAGAGAAAGGTCATTGTACTTTTCCTTTCCCTTCTATTTATAAAACAAAAAACAGATTTAAGAAAATGACTGGATAAATGTAAACAAATAAAGTCAGGTGATGACAGCAGTCTCTCCAATCGATTAGGAGACTAATATTATTGGTTCTGGATTTTACTCTCTAAAGCTAAACAATTAATATTAATGGATGACCAAGAACAACACTGTTAATTTATATACCCATACAAAACTCAATTAAGGTAATCTACCAATTGAGATTTGTGGTTGTGAGAGGAGTTGAAAAGTGAGACTATATTCCCTCCGCTCATAGTCTTAGATGTTTGCTTCTACAGGTACGAACAGAAAGATGCAAGTGGCATCACGGTTCTATACTGGTGAGGGCTGAGGCCATAAATATCAATGAAAAATTTCAAACAAAGAATTTACTCGTAAGATTAGTCAAGAAATGTATAATACCGCTTTGTGGTTATGCTTGTATTTACCTGAGCTTTTAAAATAACTGTTTCTTGGTTGAAGCTGCCATTTCTTTGTTTTGAGGCATCAAAAGTGACTTCTGGATTTGCAAGATCAGTAGGAGCCAAAGTCATTTTCCCAGAGCAAGCTGGACTTGACTGGGACAATGACTTACACATGATGGGGGATGGCGGTCGAGAAACAATCCTTGAACCAGGAAGAGAAGCAGATGTTTTGTCTGAATTCATAAATGAAAAGCTTGATTCCCACTGGAAACTTCCATTTGAAGAGAAAGAAGGATGATTACTGTTCCTGTTGGGCTTAGATTGTCCATCCTTGGCCTGTTTCAATGAATCAACAGACTTGAGTCCCAACCTCCATCCAACAGCTCTAGAACTTATGTTCTCTTTCTCAGGTACCTCATTACAGTTCTGATATAAACTTCCACTTAAATTCCTTGGAAATCCTAAAGTTGATCCAGATTCTGACGTATTCAATTTATCAAAACAATCATCACACACACGGTAAGGCTTGCTGATGTCTAGAGCCAATGCAGTTTTCAGAGATTTCTGACTACTGCATACTTTACAAAAAACAAGCCCACAATTGTAGCAGTTGTGACGTTTTCTTCTGAAATTAAATGGATTACGACAACCAGAACATATGGAATGATCAGAAATGGACACCGATTTCTGATGACATATGGCAGCAGTAAAATTGGAACCACAAGCCACAAACTTTACTTGTTTGTCTAGCAAAGCTTCAACAAGTGTAGGAGCGATTCTGTTTTCATTGTCTCCATGGCCTAACTGACCATTTGCTCCCTTTCCCCAAGTGTAAACCTCAGCTTTAGAACTTACAACTGCAATATGATAAGAACCACATGCTATCTCTTCGATGTGTCTGTTTCTAATGTTGCCTTCAATGCAAGTGGGAAGCTTACCAGTGCTTCCTGGACTCCCTAATTGTCCATAATTAGGACTCCCCATCGAATATACTTGCCCTGAGGATGTTAAAGCAACAGTGATGCTGTGACCACAGACTACTTTGCAAAAGCTTGTGTCTTCTGTCACTGCTACACAGGATGGAACTAGTCTACGTTCTTCATCACCATGTCCAAGTTGGCCTTCAGCCCCATCCCCCCAGGTGAACAGCTTTTTTGATGAAAGTCCCTCGGAACTAGAAGTCCCAGTAGTAACTTCAACAATTGCAGCAGTGTGCCAAACACCACAAGAAGCCATCACTGTTCTAAATTCTTTCAGCACTTCTACTTCTCTGGGCACACTGGTACTGCTGCAATCTCCATGGCCCAAGGCTCCAAAAGTTCCATTGCCAAACGTAAACAACTTCCCTGCTGATGAGACAGCAGCTGTGTGCCAAGGTCCACAGGAGATAGATGATACTTGCACGCCCTCCATCTGACCACTGACTTTTCTGGGGGTCCATTGACTAATTTCACTAACATGTCCAAGAAGACCAAGATTGTGAACACCATCACCCCAGGTATAAAGATCCCCTGAAAGTGATACAGCACAGGTGTGAAATTCCCCACATGCCACTAAATGAATTTTTGATCCATTTAGAGCATCAATGAGCTTCGGATAAGAAACATCACCTTCCACTCCATGCCCAAGCCTGCCACCAGATCCATCACCCCAACTAAAAATTTGCCCCTGCTTGTTGACTAACACAGCATGCTTACTCCCACAAGCAATATTGTGGGCATCAAGAACCACAGTTGATTCAAGGACCTTAGGGAAAAGTGCATCTTTTCTGGCAGCAGAAGAAATTCCAACACCATGCACACCACCACCTAAAAGCCCATTGCCCACTCCTTCTCCCCAGATGAAGACATCACCCAAAGAATCAGAATCTTCTCGTGAAGATCCCTGGCTGGATGAACTCACGACACTGGATAAACTAATTCTAAATGAATCAACTGTAGAGCTATGACTGTTTGTATCATCTAAACTGGCAGAAGATACAAAGCTGAGGGACTTGGCAGCCGACTCAGCTTGTGTATAAGACTTGGCTGCTGCTGTATATGAAAAAACCTCAGAGAAGACTTTTCCCAATCTATTCTGTGGAGAATTCTGATAAGAAATAAGAACTGGTTGGGTGTCTCGAGAATCCTGGGACAAGTAGAATATGTAGAGAAAATTAACCTGAAGAAAGTAGCAAATAATAATATTTTCATGTACATCATGCAAGAAACCTTATAGATTATATCACTGCTGGTAGGTGATACATGAGACGGAGAATTCTTTTGACTATGGCTGCGAGGGCTGTCCGATGATATACTATCACTTCTTGCATCACCTCTTGATTGGCGATAGTTACCCTGTGAAATTAAGGCCCTGAGGGCAGAAAACCAGAGCTCAGCTTCATCCTTGTCCTTGCATATCTGACCAAGAAGCCAATCAATAGAGGTATTTATAATGTGTTAAATATCACTGCAAGAGAATTTTTAATGTTTTTAGATGAAAAAAATTAGTCAGTGAGAGAGAGAGAGAGAAACAGGAAAAGGAGCAAGGTTAAGTTGCAAGGAAAACTGTGAATATATTAAATATATTTAGCCTTCAAACTTTACGAAATACGAAAGGACAGGATTCATTAAGAAAGAAAAATAAAGAATTTAAAAAAATGCTAAGCATGAATTATCAGTTTTATGTAAAATCTATTGGTTATGGCAAAATTCAAATACGACTCCCACACTTGTGAGAGCCCTTCAACCGAAATTCAAATAAAATAGACTGGAAATCAGAAGCCACTGAAACAGAACACGAGCCTTTATTCTCTACGCATCCTTCTCTTTGTCACACACGTACAAACATGCAGAAACATAGAGTTGTCCACACACAAACTTACATTCTTGATTAAAAATCCTCACTGATGACGTTTCAATAAAGCCTTCAAACCGTGTCAGCAATGGGGTTACAACATTCTTATTGTCTACTTATACTACTTTCTAATTTTGGATTTTTATGCAATACATCGTGCAAAACAGAGTTATTTCTGTTTTATGCTTATGAACAGATTGGGGACGAAATCCAGAAGTGAAAACTGGTCTCACCTATTTTACAGAAAAGCTGGCAATTGCTTTGGGTTTGGGGTGACCTGTAGGGTGGGGGAGAGGAGGGGAAGGGAGTGATAATTGAAATAGAGTTTAGAAACATAGTAAGACATGCAAAACTGGTGTCTCTTAAATAAAAACACAGATTCTGCTTCAATACAGATCATGAGATTTGAGGGTTCAAGACTGATTTGTATTCAAGAAAAATTAAAAAGAAAGGAAAAGACACCATAAGCAAGACAAAGTTTACCATTCAATTTCCAATGAACCCCAAGGACTTTTTTATGTCTTGACAAGGATTTTTATACAACTAAATATGGACCATAGAAATTACAAATGAGAATAGTATGTGAAACATCCATGCATTTTGTCTAAGAAAATATTTTGCAGCTACAAGAAAGAGAAGTCAAGATACCCACCAAATCCAAGGACCTGTTAGTGTATATAAGAGAAAATGACTGATATTCCTTCTCAGGTTGAGGGTAGCGCTGAAATATTGCCTGCAAAATAACAGAAAATATCATTTATTATCTGTATCTGGTTTAAGCAACCCTTGAAATCAGACCCCTTCTTCTTGGAAACCAAGTAGACCTTTGTATTTAAAAAAGGTTGGGTGTTTTGAAAGAGATTGTCTGGTTTAAGCATCTTTTGAAAGTGTTTGAAGTTTGAGGCAAAACTATGTTGTCAAGAGATTAGGGACTCATAGTGCTAAAATTCACACAGAGAGACCAAAATAATTAGCACCCTTCAAATCAAAAGCTGTGGACCATTGCTACAACTTACATGCAAGGAGTATTAAAACCACCAGATTACCTTAACTAATATATATATATATATATATATATATATATATATTATGTAGAACAAGCTAGGATAGTTTGGCATTGTTTTTATTTTTCTTATTTTATTCAGATTAGGGTTTAGTTTCTTTTTAGAGTCTTTTTTGGTTACTTGTTTTAATTGATTTTTGTTTACATTGTTATTGTTAAGGTAGGAATTCTTTTTCTTATTGGACGTAGATTTCTTTCTTTTGATTTTTTTTTGTCATTGTTAGGGTAGGAGTTCTATTTTTTATTGGAAGTAGATTTCTTTCCTTTTTGTTTAGGTTTACAACCACTATGAGTAGGCATTATTTTCATTTTTAGTGATAACACTTTGAACATCATTGAACAAAGATTATGATGTTTCCCCCAATTTCTTCCATTGTTTCTCGCCTTTCTATTATTTTTATTTGGTGCTATCAATTTTTTTCTCTAAAAGGGAAACTCAAACGAAGATTGAACTAGTAGAATGCAACCTTCAAGAAAAGATAATAACCACGAATACACATGTAATGAATCATTTAACAATATTTTGAAAATAGATCACAGAGATTAGAAAACTGTTATACACTTGGGCCTTTTCTAAAATGCTTTATTTTTTTAGTGAGACAACAAAGAGAACAAAAATAAAGAAATTGGGTATCACATCAATCGAAGAAGGCACAAACTTACAGTACGCTGTCCAGGTATAATCCTTGAAACATGGCTTAATTTTAGTTGCTTTTCCTCTTTGCCGGCATACCATACCAATAATCTCTCGTCCTGAAAAATTGGCAACAGGACTTGAGCATATAAGAATAGAATACTTAATGCTTCTTGATCTATCACAGCTTAGTCAAAACTACAAGCATATATGTCCCTATTTCCCTCATACCTTCCAATCAACTATTCTTGAACATGTACAAGAGTTCCCCTATAATTTAGTATCCTCTGACATGAGACACAATTGGAGACTAAGTGCTTTTACAAAATTTAAAATCACCTTTGAGTACATATAGTTCTTTTGTGATTCCTCTATCATCCTACAATTAAGTCAATCGTTGATGTACTGCAAGTCTTTCCAGCTAGAAATTGATGGAAAATTCCCCACTCTGGAATTGAGTTTTTGCCAAATCATGGGAATTAATAGTTTTTCCAACACTAAATTGTTTGAAATGCAAAATGAGTTTGTCAGTGAGACACCCTAAGAGACATCGGATAATCAATCCAATAATCTACTAGATAAAAAGTACCACAATGCAAACACTATAGTATAGTAGTTGACATTTAAAATGTTTTAGTGAAATGCATAATCTACACAAATTACTGATGGGAACATCCAGACACTAATGGATTGAACTATTTTTACTTTCAGATATGCAAGAAACTTACATTAGAAAGCCGGAATGGACAAAATTTAGGCTTTCCACGGCGTCCATATTTCAGCAGGTATGTCCCTTTCTTAAGGACTCTAATGGCCTGCACAGATGAAAAGTTATGCATATTATATCCAAAATATGCAAAATGAGCTAAATTCCCTTGAAGAATAACCCCATGTGGAACAGGAAAATCATTAAAAAGATCCATAACGATAAGAAAAGGAATAAATCTAGAAAAATAAGTTTTTATTTCTATACACAGTAATGCAGTATTTAGTCAAATGAAGAATGCAGAAGAAAGTGATGAGGAGCCCTTCTTAAACGAAATGAAGAAAAAAAATAAAAGCAGAAATCAGGTATGTAACCAGACTAGACTCATTCAACTGTAAAAATCATTGGTAGAACCCAATGCAAAACATGCTTGCAATGATTTTGAACAAGCAAATTAGATTTTCAATTACTAAAATGTCCAAGATGGAAAAATTTTCAAACTAAAATAAATATCATTCAGCAAACATACAACCTGCTCAGTGTCTCTCTCGACAAGAATATTCTGCTGAAAACAAGCCATCCAGGTTGCAATATCAAGTCCAGCCCGAGAAAAGAACAGCACCCATTGGAACAAAACTGGATTTCTAGAAGACAATAAAACAATGCCCAAATTCTCCCCATATAAAACTTCTCCACAATTCCACAACCAGACGTTGAAGTGTCAAATTCATCTATTCAATCACGAAAACCTGTTTGACAGTATCATTGCTCATAAACACCTTTCCATACTCAAGCTCTAAACTTCAATGTTGAAAACCCTCTAATTCATCCAAAATTGCAAGTAATCAGAATCTATAACATTATGCTACCGATAAGCAACAAAATACCAATTCGTTACCAACATAGCATTCCTAGATCACATCAACAATTAAAAATTACAAAATAACTACAACTGAATTAAAGAATCAATCAGCCGTCTAAAAGCTCGGCCGCTTCTAAAACCCATAGTTTCTTATCATCATCTAATCCGTTCAATTTTTTTTCAGATAAGAATTCCAACATTTTAACACACATTTGATTGAAATAATAAATCATCTAAATTATTAAAATAATTACATATTATGTTTCTAATTACAAAAATTAGTACAACGTGATCGAGCGATATTCCTTTTTCCTTTTTCTCGTTCGTGGATTACCTAGGCGAGCAAACAGAAAACCTTAGAAAACAATCAAAGCCCCTTCTGAGACCAGAAATAAGGAAAAAAAGCAATGCCGATAACATTTACCTAAATTCTGATTACCACCAATTAACCCGCGATTAGATGGCGATTTCCGAGAATCAGACGATGAAATATAGAGAAACTGATCGACGGAGCCTCAACAAAGAGCTTTTGATTTATTCGTCAGGAGATTAGAGCTGTGATGCGAAATCATAAGATTACTTGCAGATTTCTCAAACTTAAACGCGCGCGCTTCCCTCTCTCCCCTTTCTTTTTCCCTCCACGAGTTCCAACTGTTAATCATTATTTTTTATTTTTTCTTTTTCAAGATTCTGATTCTTTTAAACCACGTCAGCAAGCGAATCCCGTCGATGGGTTTGTTTATTCTATTGCCCCACTCTGTAATGGAAATGACAATTATATCCTATTCTTCAATTTCTGTTATTTATCGCGCGAAAGAGATTGTCAACCGTTCATCCCATTCATTCATTAAACCGGACAAAAGAGCTTCAAATTACAATTCATTCTGGCTGAAAACATCATACGTGAAGAATCATGAAATGAACATCATCCACATGATGAAGTTGGATAAAGGGTAATCTTTAGATCCACACCATCTAGCATGGGAAAATTTTGTGAAAAGCAAACGCAAACCATAACAATTACATCATTTAGTGTAGGGGCATTCAGTTTTCTTACAAAACCAATTAGAAAAAGACTGCAACCCGAACAAAGCAGAAGATCCTGGTAACATTAAATGTTTCTTTTCCACTTTCCTCAACACTAGACTACAGTTAACATGGTGAAAGCTGTGAAACTCAGTAACCATCGTCATACTCGTGATAAAGGAGGGGTTGGTCGTTACTCCTCCTCGACCTGTCAGCCTGCGGAACAAGAGAAAAGTGTTGAGCAAGTCTGAAAGCGCATTATTTTCGAAGCAGATTTTTATCTGCCATATCTTATATGCTAAATGCACAATCTGATTTGCTAATGCTGTCAAGTAGGGACCACATGATTTCCCAAACTCACAGAATAATATTTTATCAGCAACATAGCAGTTAGTATCTATATACAGAAAACAAATATCGAAGATAATATACCCGGTGAATGAGCTTTTCAAAAGCATCCGTCCCATTCTCTTCCATGTATTTCTCTGCAGCAGTTAGAATTTCCTCGGGCTTACTGAAGACATCCTTCTTTCTTGGGACATACCAGATGTTAATAGTTTGAGGGTTGAGAAAGAAAGGTCTCACATAATGCTCATAAACATAAGCAGCACCACTGAAGTATGGGATGACTAGCCAACAGGTAAAAATCAGCTTCGCATATGACCAGATAGGAATCCTGCCACAAAAGGTTAGATTAGACCATATATATGCTTACTGCATATAAGTAGAATAGGGGGGTTAGTATACTTCAATTTTGAATCTTTAAGTCATAAAGAATCTCTGCATAATAAGAGTTTACAATCCAAAGTATGGCAACTCAAACCTAGGAGACTTCGAGATATTTGAGACTATGGCTTTACTAAGAACATGACATTTTGTTGGCTGTCCACGGCAATAAAAGGTGTTCTTTAGAGTGACCAAAAAACAAGAAGAATGAAATCTTTGGGTCAAATTACGGAAACTTTAAACCACATGAATCTGAATTTGTGGACTACTCCATTTGTTTTCCTTCCAATTATTTCTTCGATAAAAATACAATACAACCCATGAGTATCCATATGGAAAAGGTGCTGCTTTTAATTAAGAAAATATTGGGACATTCAGAGAACGAATTTCAATACATATATTCAGAAAATACATATTTTTAGGTGGCATTTTCTAGAAAACTAATATTGAGAATTTGAAAATATATGATGTGTCAATTTTGTCAGCTTGTCAGCTCAATAACCAACTTTTCATAGCTTGGTTAACAAGACAAAGAGTTTCTGACCACAGATGACTAAAGAACATGGTAAAACAATTGTGATGAATTCATGTACAGCATACATGTTTAATTGCAATATTTTTGTGTGACTGTAAACATGTGTATTTTGTAAAATGTACTACCACCATAAATACTCAGAGAAGAAGAAAATCCAGATTAGAAATAAACTACACCTCTAATTATGAATGGAACATATTCATTGCACACACTACCTAACCAAAAATAATAATAATAAATTGATGGATCACATTGTTAGATTGACAAAATGCAGACAAATTTACCATTCAATGACTTTGGCAAAGGTGAGCTCAATAAGAGTAATCATTGAATAGAGAATCCAGTAAGTAAGCCATTGCCGATCATCATCAGGAGACTTGGTCTCAATTGCCCTAACAGAGGCATAACTGTGAAGAGGACCCAAACCAAAAACCATAAAATTAATCTAGTCTCAAACTCAAACAAGTGAAATCAAAGATTACAAATACCCATTTACAGGAAATAGTAAACTAAACACAATATAATTAATTTCTGCGGGAAAGCTCAAGAAGGGGGATAAAAATCTTTGAAGGAAACAGCACAATTTATCGTAAATGAAAGGATAAAGAAATAGAATAGCACTCACAGAGGGTAAACAAGACTAACCAGAGGCCTGCAAATCAAACCCAGAGCTTAAATCAGGACATTGTTCTCAAGAAGCAGCATAGCCTTGACCAAATTGATACACATTTAACAAAAATTCTGATTCAATAGATAATAGCTCCGCTGGTCCTAGACCAAATTAGTCCAAATAAAGTTTGTTCTACGTGAAAAAATTTCAACTTTGAGGTTAAGCTAATTCCAACGGCCTGATCTTAAGGTTAAAAACTAGTTTTTTTTTAAAAATATTTATTCATTTACTTTCGTATATTCAAGCAATTTAGTGGAACGGGCACAGAAGAAAAATAAAAAGGATATGCCAAGAAAGAACATCGTGTATAGTTATCACTTTTCATTCGCAGTTGACGAAAACAGAAGGGCTTGTCATTAAAACTCGAAGACAAGTTCTTTTTTTTTCCCCGGATTGTTGAACCAAATCGGGAAACATGGTAAACTCGGAAGAAGAAAAATATACATACCCAGCAAGAACATCGAAGTTATTAAGTACAACCTTCAAGAAGCTTCCATCCCCAGATCCCATCTCTCTGATATCTCGAGCTTTTTCCTTGTTTTTATGCTTGTTCTGACCTCTAAATAAGTGGCCAAGTTCAATATTTTTTTTTATTCTAGTCGCAGCGTGTATTTTTGTGCAAGAGAACGAAGCCAAGCAGACAAATGCTCAAAAAGGCATCAAAAGAAACACTAAAGAAAACGCGGAAGCTGCCAAAAAAGCCGCTTATGGGTTTAGTACTCTGTCCTTTGCGGGTATTTAGTGTCTGAATCTGATTGGAGATACAAGCTAATTTGTCAAAGTTTTTCAGCACAACTCCTAGTTTGAAGAGTTTAGGATCGGTCAACAAAAAATTATCAAAATAGCTATTAACTACTGGCCCGCAACTAGTATCACCGTGAAGAGGTGGCGTTGGGGTTTGCCTCAACAAATTATTTAGGGTATCCCCAGAAGGGACTCCTTTATCTCAGTTTTATTATCATTATGCAAGTATCATAGTCCAAGTCTTGTGGGTTCTTAAAGTTCAAAAAATAGTTGACCAACATTTTAACTAACCATTACTTATAATCCCCAGTTTTGGTAGGAGTGCAACTAACCATTGTTCCAAAAAGTCATACCAAACAGGCAGATCCACTTAACGTGGGATCTGGTATTGGTTTCATCTGCGTGTGTTCCCTACATGCGAACAAACAAACCACCCCCAGCGACTCTTAAATTTTTAAGTAGTTCCCAACAATGTTTTGCTTCGTTCCCAGAATTGAATTGCTTGTCTAATGCGATTTGAGTTATTTACCACTTGAACTGTTTCAGTAGCCAAGCTTAAAACGGATGTTTGCTCTTTTTATGTTGTTCCAGATTCGTTAGTTCTATCACCAAACATCAAAATCAACCAAAGTACATCAAAAACACTATAAACTACCATCTTCCAGTGGGCACTATGCAAACTCTGCCAATCAACTAAAAACTAGTTAGACAACTCTAGTTACACAGGCTAAGCTTGTACATTTCTAGGGCTGTGCTCCCTAATACTGGAAACACTTTCCCCGAGAAGTTGGGAAGGCCATGAATCTGCCAGGTTGGGATACCTAGCATGTGGCTTGCTTACATTTGAGGCTGGTTTAGACGTTTGTTGAGCAGCATCAGGTGCTGGAAAAGGTTGGAGATCAGAGTGGATAGTGAGAACAAGGACTGTAGGTACTTGAGGCAAGGTTGGTTCTACCACAGGCAATCTGTAAACATCTCCTGGAAAATGTGGTGTCAGTTCTGGTTGCTGAAATTCATGAGGAGGTACGTTCAAGTCAGGTTTAGATTGCTCCAGCCTTGCTTCTAATTCACTTTGCAGTATTGCAATTTGATATTCCAGAGCAGAGGTTTCCTCCCTCAGTTCATTTTTCTCATTGGTCACCTGTCCAACATTTCAAACAACATTTCTCAACTGAAATTCATTAATAGATATGCAGGTTTCTTCTTTTTCTAACAGAAAATAAATAAAAGCAAAATGGTCTCAGAACCAATCACAGACACTAGCAGAAATAAAATACTATAGCATATTCAAATTTGAGAACTCCTGCTATTGCTGCATATTTGGAGGAAGATTATTTAGTATCTAATGAAAATAGTCCGGGGGCCTTACATACTGAAACTCGGAGAAGAGAGATGCATTCTCCTTCTTGAGTGACTCAATCTCAGTAAACAAGTCCTTCAATAGTTGAGTTGCTTCATTCAATACAGTGGCCTTCCCACTGTTTGCCTGGGCCAGTTCTGTACAAAGGAAGTACTTAAGTGAGATATAATCTGTCACCATCTAAAAGAAAGTCTATAAAATCCACAACAAGGACTATTATGAAGAAGAAATTGGTTTGGACTTGGGACAATTTTGTTGACAGGGTGTAGAATAGGATGGCAGATAACCTCATTTAAAGAGTTCAAAGTTACCAAGAGCACCAGCCAGATCAAGAAAGAGCTCATTCAATTGCTCACGTTTCAGTTTCTCCCTCTTCGCCTTGTGAAGTCTTTTAGGAACTCTCTTCTGATTCTTTTTGGTTGGACAAGGCCTGCACAAAACAAAGCTTTCAGACATCCAAGTGATAATAATGTTTGTCATTCAAATCTAAAACTTGTATCAAGCCATTCACGTTTTGGTAAAAGTTTAATAAATCCAAGAACTCAACATGCTCATTGCTTGATTAAAATAATTGCATCAGATTTCATCGAAATTTCAATCTTTGCAACTAGAAAGAACGAGTCTTCTGCTAGCACCATGGAATTGAATTTCATTGCTTCTACATTGTTAAATTCCATATATGGTGATACTATGCAAGTATTGCCCATTTGCGTAATGTCACCCATCCATACTCTACAGTAATATGGCTAGTATAGGAAAGTGAAGTTGCAAAAAGCAGACAATTGAAAGGTAAGCTTTTTTGTCACCGTTTTTACTTATCAGCTTTGAACAACAGTCATGCAAGTTTCATGTAAATTTACTCGTGAACATCATAAATTGAAATATTATACAAAGCACTATCGGAACATCAAAATTAGGATCTTGAACCGCTAACCTGTCTGTAGATGCATCAACAATCACATTGACATTGTCAGCCAAAGGAGCAGGAGGCTCTGATCCCATGCCTGTCTCAAATGGGCTAAATGCTTGTGCCAAATCCTCTGAAATAACCAAAAACAAGAGCTAGTCAACCAAATCTACAAAGGAGCCACTAATAAAAAATAACTAAAGAAAAGCCAACACACAGTAATTTTGATTTGACGCTACCCGCTGAATAATAATAACGTAAACGAAACAAAAGCTACTGGTATCATCAGCAAGCCAAACCTACATTAGTTTGGTACTAGCAGTATTACGCTCCCTTTAATTATCAAAACATGGTTTTCTTTCAAGAAATAATGCTTGATAGTGTTCAGAAACTGTAAATGGCATATCAATTTTTTTTTCCAATCCAAAAGAAAAAAAAATTGATCAATTAAAAACTTGGGCAAGACTTGATTGATCGTGATTTTGTTTTAACAAAACAAATTAAAGATTTTGTTCAGTTTTTATTTTTAAATTTTCTTAGAAACCAAACACACAAAAATAGAAATTAAAAACAAAATAGTAAAAACCCTAGATCACATTCAAAGCACAGCAATAAATTTAAAAGTACCTCTCAGATGAAAGCTAGAAAGAATGTTTCCATTTTCCTGCAAGAAAACCAACCTTGAAGCACGACAGTATTCGGAGTCTGAATGCGAGAAAATTAAGGAATTGGTGATAAAAATAACACAAATTCTGGGGGGCTAGACAAGAACAACTTGGGTTGTTGAGAAATACTGTGGACGGCGCGTGTCCACCACCTGCCACTTCGTTCATTGAACCAGTACAGCGTGCTAGACACGTGCCTTTATTTTTTTTTCTTTTTTATTTCTTTATTTCTTCACGTTGCGCGCCTGCCATGCCCTTTCACTTCCCACATTCATTGTTAATACATTAAAAAACAGAAGGCGGCGTCGCGTGATTGATATTAAAGGGCAGAAGTTTTACTTATCACAAAATTCGGACAGGGAACTCGGGGAACTAATCGTACAAAACTGAGGGTATGTTAAAAGTACAAGAACAGAGCAGTATGAGATGATACATTGTGGACAGGATCAGGTGTCTTGTCTTCCTTCTAATTATGTTTTTAATGATGTTTAGATTTTCAGGTTCCTGAGCAACCCAGCGAGAACTTGCGAACCTTTATTCTTCCGTCCAAGGCAAGGGCCAAGACATCGTCTTCTTCCACATACCAGAGCTCGGACACCGCTGCCTATATCCGGGTGTGGATGCTATCACATTAAGCTATATGATTTGTTGAAGATATAAACAGAACAATTAGGAAAAATGAAGATTAATCTATCGTCAACAAAATGAGCTAAGTTCTATTCCCTCCATAGATTAAGATCAACTTTCAGCTTTTGGAACCCAGTTTTTGAAAACTAAGAGGCTAATCAAATAGTTCCAAAATATATTGCAATTCTGGATAGATAGCTTGATCCTGATACCAAAAATCATTGTAACGATCGGTAGACAAGATTCTTCATAAATCTGTCCCCGGCCAAACCCTAAACCAGTTACGGATTTGGAGAAAAGTGGGGAGTTTGTAATATTTTGTTAAGCCTAATGCTAGTGTGATGGTAGCATGTACAAATAACTACATACCTCATATCCACTGATTTCATTGTTTAGACGATCAACTAGCTCATGGAAGAACCGGAGTTGATCTGAAGTATTATGAAGATCCCGCATATAACATCTTAATAGTGCCAATCAGAAAACCATTGTAAATATGCATGGGATCCAAAGATGAGATACAGTAATGTTTACTATCCATTTGATTCGATAATGACCATAATCATCGAAGTATACCAACCCTGACAGAGTCACACTTACTAGCTATTGTTTTTGCTTATATTAAACACAGAATGCAACCAAAATCCCAAGTGATGGCAATCAGAGAAAACTATTTGTTACAATTGAATGTTGCAAAGTGAAGGCTGCTATAATGCTATACCTTAGGTGAAGTTGTAGTGTGACCCAGAAGCCTTGCAAATGATGTGTGAAGAATAGCAGGATTGTACTGCAGAAGGAAGCAGATTAGTTAGTGCCTTGAACAATGTAGTTTTGCTTGCAGGCAGCAACTGTAAAATGCATGCTCATCATTTCCATAACAATGTTTAGTTGATGGCAGGGAAATTATTCAACGGTGATCTACCAATGTGAGACCAAAGTGGCAACAGAGAATATCACCATCGCTTCAATTAAGTTGCCAAACCATCCATGCTCACTAGATTAAATCAAAAGGCAACAAAAATAAATGAACAACTGTTAAAAAGACTACAGAGATAATGTTATCCTCTCATCAATGTTGAAATGAAAAAGTGATAACGGCAACTTTTAATTGAGGGCAGAACTAGGGCTGGAGCTAGAATTTTTACTGTGTGGGGCAAAATGAAAGTATTAAAAACCTGTGGGGGCCAAAATAAGATAAACCTATTTTTTCAAACGATAATAATATATTATTTATATTAAAATTTTTTGGCGCCCACTGGGCAGATCCTGGGGCATAGCCATAAAATGCTAATCTTTGAAGCTGGTATGTGCTCCTGGAGTACTAGCTGGGCTTGTTAGGCATCTGCTGGCAGCCTTTCCTGAACAGGAACCAGCGGCAGGTTCCCGATGTGTGGGCAGCCCCCTCCCTCTACAGAAGCAGACATGGTCCTCCTGTAGATATGATCAAAATTGGAAGCCCCCTCCCTCTATGAGACCAGACATTGTTCTCAGGCAATGCTATAATCGTGGATTCACATACTTTTCAAGTAAACTTCTGGTGTATAACATTAGTAGATATCTAACCAATGTATTAGTATTAGTAATTCAAAAATAAATAATATGGTTCTTACCAACTGTTTTGGAGGTGCATGTGGGAGAGCAGCTCTAAGTTTAGTATGAATGGTTATAGGATCAGTTCCAGAGATCAACTGCACAAAACAATAAAGCAATAATGAGAACCAACGATTCAACAATTGAAATGATAGTTACCAGTAAAATATGGCATAAATGCTGCTAAAAAGTCGCAGTCAAATCAATGTTACCTTCAAACAGAAAGGTCACACCACCAGGTTGAGCTTCAAAACCAACAGCTAACAAATATGATGGTGGTAATACATCCTTTTAGTTTAAATTTATAGCTCCAACATGAAATCAGACATGCAAGACATAAAGTTTTGATTGAAGACATAAAACGGCTTTTCCTTCCTAGGTCATCAACAAGAAGGTCAAATTACATGGCCAACTTTCAATTGCCTTTCCATTTCTTTGGGCAGAAAACATAATGGAGAATCACCAGTGACATCCAGGGAAACGAATTTGCACAATGCATATCACAGCTCGTGTTTTAAATTCATTCATGGGTGTGAGAGAAAGAGAGAGAAAGGGGGGGAGTAGATGAGGACATAGGTTATAGAGACGAACCTGCCAGCATTGCAGAAGCACACCAGTCAAAGTTAAAACCACCCTGTCTAGCAAAATTTTTACGGGGCAGAGACCCTCTGTCACAGCTCTAATAGTTGCTGCTTCAGCTTCAATCTGGCTGAACATAAAAGGGTTCAAAGTTTAGATCAAAATCCTGAGAAGAAGAATTGAAGTCTTAATGAGATTTCTCAATTAGCTCAAAGATGTATTGTACCTCGTCTTCAGTGGCAGGAACTGGTGAAACATGATGGGAGGCCTGAAACATGCTGAAATTATACAAACCAGAATTCTGAAACCAAATCGCTAACAAAGGAATACGTAAACCAACAAAAAACGAGGAAAATGAATCAAGGAATTTCAATTTCTCAAACATACAAAGGGCAAAGCAACAATCGAAAGAGCTCTATATTCAAATCAAATCACAGAACTTTATAGAAACTTTAACAATCTGAACAGGTAGGCTAATAAAAGCTTACCTTTATCAAAATGTGGAGTGAATATACGTTTTACATCAGCTCTGCAAAAAGAAGAGCATGGATGTACAATATAAACATCAAATTTTCTCAAAGAACTAAGAAAATGTAGAGAAGAAAATTACAAAACCCATTTCAAAGACACCCAGATGAACACATATTGAACGGAAGTAGGATTATTTTCTCTTGCAAACACATGAAATTTTGAAAGGCATAACCTCTACTTAATTTCAAATTATGATCTCGGAACATATCAAATCAATTTAATTTCAATGAATTTTCTGGAAAGATTTAAAATCAAAAACCTTAGTATACGCAGATAGTGAGTTCCAAGAAAATAACTGAGTCCATTAAAGTGACCAAGGCCACACACTCTGCTTAATTGCAATGTAAGGATCAAGAGATAAAAGAAACAACATGATGCTTACGAGATGAGCACCAAGTATTCTGGGCTGAGATACAAAATATTTGCTCATACAGGAGGATTTGCTGCCCATAAAACAGAAGATACGCGATCATTTAGTTCTAATTTATCAATAAGTAACCAGATCAATTAAGCAACAAGTTGAATTCACTGATATGTTACCTTATGTACAGGAGTTACAACTCCGTTCTTGATACTGAAGATGTCTGAAAGTGACAAAGATTGAGAGTTTTCGCCCTGCTTCAGGAAAGCCGCACCATGCTCGTCCAAATCCTTGGCCATTTTATCATACAATCTCTCCCTCTGCTCCTCGTTTGAAAAATGCGAACCTGATACGGGTCATATTTAATCTCAGATAAAAGATTTACCTTAAAATCAATAAATCTTCTTCCAAATCTTAATAGAGAACATGGGATCCACCGTAATATAGAATAAACTATGTTTGCAATGTATGTACGAAGGATCAACTGGAAAATCTAATTTATTCCCATAAACACAAGAGTCATAGGATCTTACACTGCAGATCACATAAAATCAGCGTTAACAAACATATCATACATGGATAACAAAAGGATTCATCTTGCTTGTGAAATTAATTCACCTTTTTTCAGGCAACTAAAAATCCCTTTAAAAAAAAACCAGAAGAACAGAGATCACCTGGAGAAGAAGAAGGTTAGATTTGGGATGAATTTTGGAGCGCCATGTGGAACAAAGAATAAAACAAGATGAGAAAGATGAACCAGAATAAAGTTACAGTCTTGGAATGGCTCCACCAGTTTATAATCCAAGCCATCCCCATATTTCTTTCTAAATTTAATGACTTGGATAATCAATTATGGCAATAAAATAGGAAATTAGCAGTAATTACAGTAACAAACATGATGGTATTAATGAAACAGTTTGAATGCTAGAAAGTTTTAAACCAGATGATTTAATCACCCTCATTTTTATAGATATACGATAGAATTATTTAATTAATATAATAAAAATTTATTTTTTAATAATAAATAAATAAAATTATAAATTTTCTATTGAGTGCATCTACGGGTCTTTACTCTTAGCATATTGACTTCCGTTATACTCCATTGACATGTAAACTTTCACACTTTTTTTAAGTAAGTGAATTGTAATATTGAAGTTGTACAGACGTTACAGGTTATAACTACTTCTGCATTACTCAGTTGATTGTACGTGAATGGTTATTGGTTAGAAATACGAGTAGGTTATATAAAGGATACCCTTATCGATGGGGATAGTATAGTTATTTGAATGTATGGTTGGCTCCCTTTATGCATAGGTTCCTTGATTGGAACCCAACATGGCACATGCCAAGATGGACAAAAGCTTCACTTTTTGCAGAACTTTACCTTGTAGTACACTGTTCATCATGTGCATTGCTTTGCTGTTGCTCTTCTCACGTTCCTTTCTAATTAAACATTACATTCTATCTATGCTTTACTCGGTCAAACAGAGTAAAATCAAAATCGAAAGGACCGTGGAGCAATTTCTCGTCGTCCATGTCAACATGGGGTGAAGCACAAGCAGTCTTGTAAACAAAAACATTATGGCGAGTTTGCTGGTGCTGGTAGGTCTAGGGTCCTAATTACTTGCCAACAACGACCAGTCTAAAATTGCATAGTCGGTGGCCACATGTTGGCTAGTGCGAGTTTTGAGTGTGAACTGATCATCAATATATAATCATCAATGAAGCTAATGCGATTAATAGATTTGATGGGTCCAAAGCCAACGCAGTAGCAAGATATCTGCCCCAAATTCATGGTTGTTATCATCTAATAAGCAGCAAACCCATTCAACACAACTGCTTATACTCTCCAAAATGGAAACCTGATTTCTTTGTGGAAGCATCCCGCCACAGACGTTTGCTTACATGCCTTGCATAAGTCTAATCATGCATTCTATTTTTTGAGCTACAAGATTTGATTTGTACATGCGGGTCCGGTTTTTATTGTACATATAATAATAATACTTCCTTGTCCATGTGCATTGAGCGTACAAAGCCAGACCATTTCAATTCTGCGATGATGCCCAGATACCCTTTTCCCCAAACATACACCATAACCTAATAAATGCCAAAACATGTGCTGTTGAATTGGATTAACAATTCAGGGTCATGATAGATATAACAGGGACAGGTAAAAAAGTGAAACCATTGCTGTATTTTTTATGCTAAGCATTATTCAGGGCAATATTCCATTACAATGTTGTGCTGGGCAGTAGTAAGATGTTTCTTGGACAGGTGTTGTGCTGCTGTCGGCGAGGTTCTGAAATTATCTCGATGTGCTTTTAACCATGTGTTCAAGTAAGTTTATTGTATGATTAGCCATGTAATGAATTAGAGAGGCATGAAACTCCGTATTCCACAGTTTTATCAATGACACCCAATCACTCAATGTGCACATCGAAGACTGGGCCACTTGAAATGAACGGTACAGATTAATGAGCCTAATGGGCCACACCCAGTGGGGACATTAAAACCCACCACAGATATGTATGGCAACCTCTCTCGCTTGCTGGCCATGGAGTTTTTTCTCAGAAAAATGAAAAAGAAAAGAGGAGGAATGATCCACCCGTCTGTCAGTAACATTGTACATTGGTTTGGGCAATCAGCAGCAGCAGGGACCCATTACCTGAGCCAACACCTGGAGCTGATAAGATTATGGACCCCATGGTTCTATTTTAACCCCCATTTCTCTGAAAAAAAAACTTAATCATTGATGCAGTAAACATTAGAGATTCATGGCAGAGATTTAGATTCAGAAAAATCCCAAAAGAAAATATACCATAAGTTATGCGGCAGAATAGAGAAAGTACTCCTACTGTTTCATCTCTTCTCTTTCCCTAACTTTGCTGCCTTTTTTACCACAACACTACTGCAACTACAGTAGAGGGAGAAAGACTACTGGGTAATAGCAATAGCAGTAGACAGTAAGGAGAAAAATCCAGTAGCTATAGTTTGGTAGGAGACTTACCGTATGGCATCATTAAGTCAATTTTCTCCATTGCCAAACATAAATATTACACACGAAAAATGATGACGATATACTGAATGTGTAAATGCAAAAAATCCCAAAGGAGAGACTCTCTTTCGGCCAAACCGGGCAAATACTCGTGTTAAGAATAATATAAGGTTTCTTGAATTCCTTCCATCCCTTCAATTTCAAACCCTAAAGAACCCCATATGAATCACACCAGCAAAAAATTTGGAACAGTAATAAAACTCATCAAATTTAAGGGCAATCAAACCTCACGTGTGTTACACATCAAACTACACACAAGAAGTAATTAATCAAAAGGGATGATCTCATCGTCTTCTTCATCGTCTATGAGTGATGACTTGTTGTGTCGTGCCGATCATCCCCACCACCGTGATGTGAGTGTGATCCACTTGCTTGAGATTCTGACACACCGGTGCCGGTGACCGGTCTATATGGATTTAATCCGGCTAACATATTCAACTGCCCTTCATTCATACCACCACTTCCACCGCCGCCACTGCTTATACTTGAACCTAATTGTTGACTAGGCAATAAGGCCAAAGGCGTTGAAAAATTCATAAAATGTAACCCACTTGACATGGTGCCTCTATACAAGGCAGCACTATTATTAACTGAAGGAAATGTCCATACTGGGTCACCACTCATTACTGGATTATTTGAATTTGCAACCATCCAAAAATTCGCCGGAATTTGCGCATGACCTTGACCGGGACTATGACTATGACTTGCCGGAATCGCACCGGTACTTGACTGCATCAAGTAACTACCCATTTGATGATGCGATGACAAATCTTGTTCTGGCCTCCTCTTCCTTCCTAAATTCTCTTCGGCCTCTGATAACTCCAACGAATTATTATTGTCTCTCAGTTCTTGCTTGGCTTGCAACATAGCATTCAAATTACTTGACTGAAAATTGAGAAATGTTGAAGTCGTGCTGTCTAGACCAATACTAGGAAACAAACTCCGACGTTGCTGCATAGAGAAGTTTGAGTTGTAGTTTACAGATCTTAACTGGGAAGGAACTGACATGGTGGAGCCCGAGCTACGTAGTGATATATTAAGAGAGGTGAAGTTAGCAGGGATTGTGCCAGTGCCTGTGGCGGCGATCACTGCTGGCTCAGCTTGTTGAAGCAACCACTCGATGGTTTCACCGTCAGATTTGTGTCCAAGCTCACGAGTAAGCTGAAAAACCCTAGCTGCGCAGAGGGCAGGCATACGAATTCTGCGGCCACGGCCATCAACTTTGGTATGCCTATCTTTCGTAGAGGTTCTTTTAGGAGGAGGTTTTTTGGACGGTTCAGGAGAGATTTGGAGACTGGAAATATTAGAACGGTTTGATGGGTCAGTAGTAGTACCAGTGATAGCAACTGGAAGTGAAGGGTAAGCAGAAGAAGAAGAGCATGGCTGCTCGTCTTCTTTCTTTTCGAGTAATTGGAATGGAAAGGTATGGCGGTGGTGGAGTTGATGATCATCACTGCTGCCTCCCGCACCATCCATGATAGCATCAAAGTAGTAGGTTGTTCCTCTAGTGGTATGAGAGACTGTGAGTGAAAGGCTTTAATTTAATCTGTTTTTGTGGGTCTCTTCTCTTTTGCCTAGACAATCTGTTTATATTTTGAGCAAGAAATTTCTTTTGTAAGAAATTGATGTATGGTGTTGGTATTCTATGTCTCTTCAGAGCAAGAGAAGAGAAGAGAGAGGGTAAGGGAGGAAGAGGAAGGGCAACCTAGCTTTAAGCAACAAAGATAATGAGTGGGAATTATATGGGTAAGCTTTAAAAAGCAAGTTTTTTTAGGAAAAAGAAATTGCTTTGATGATGTGTTGGAAGGAAGGGCTTTTAAATTATTTGTTTTTTTTTATTGTAATAAAAATAAAAAAATAATAATAATAATAAAGGAAATTTAGTTGGGTATTTTTATTATATAATAAAATCATTATATTTAATTTAATTTTTAATTAATTTCATATTTATTTTCATGAAAAAGAAAGAAAGGTAGGGTTGGGACTGGGTTTGGGGCTCCTTTTTTCATTGTGGTTGGACAGCCCCTCTGGTTCAGACTCCACGTGAGGTGCTCTTTTTATCATTCAATCCATAAAGACAATGGTGGCCGAGGTGGGTCCCAATCCCAAGTCAAAAATTTGAGAGACTTAGAAAGGAAAGATTATCACGCGGGTCCCATCTCATTCAAATAATCATTTCATTGTGCCTTTGCCCTTTGCCTTTGTTCTGCACCTTTGCTGGGAGACTTTGGGATTCCTCCATTAGTTTTTGCCTTTAGGGTCTTCCCCCCCCACCCCCACTTTGCTTATTATTTAGGGTTAGGGTTAGGGTTTTTCCTTAATCCTCCACAACTCCAATTCATCTTTCATTCTTGGATTCCGTCCGCCCATACTCCTGCCGGCATTACCCGCATCTGTGTTTCCGGCTGATAATACTATATTAATTTCTAAAGGTAAAGTCGGAGAGAAATGGAGGGAATGACAAATATCAGTCTCCCTTCTCTTTAATTATGCTTTTCTTCACGCCTTGACTTGCGTACTAGTCAGCCTTGTGTACAGTTTACTCATGGCTTCCATTGAGTTCAATTCGTAGACACAACACGCACCAGAAGCACGACCATGAACGTGATGGTCCATTCTTGACAGATACCTGTAATTTGCTAATCCCAAATTTGCTCAATTTTAAGATCAGATGATGGCTACACATTTTCTTTTCTTTATTTGGTAATCAGCACAAGTTGTGGTCAAAAAGATTCACCAGGCTTTGGTTTAATTATTGCCCCGATTTAGTGCCATTATCTAACAATTGCTTTTGTATAATTGATCGGCAAATAATGTGACATTTGACCTTATGTTCTACGAAAAAGATTGAACACACACTCTTTACATATGTGACTGCCCTTTCAGCTTTGTGAAGCGGATGGTCTCAAATGTTTCTTACTTTTTTGGTCATTCACCAATTTATTACTGGAACTGAAAATGTGTTGATGTTCATCCAAGGGGAAAACGATAAAACTGGGACGAGAATTTATCACTACAGTGAATGAATTTCAGAGAGTACAGCGATCTTTATTGGGCGTGAATCATGCTGCAGCCCGTACATATATATTGAGATTTTCTCATTCGTGAAGAACACGATCGTATGCTGCCTTGCCTCCACATATGTGTTGAGATTTTCTCAAGCAAGTAGCTGCCAATTGGTAGCTGGCGACTCCATCATTCATTTTCAGTTGACGATCAATTCGTTTACGTTCATTAATAATCACTGGTTTAAGTACCATGTATCAAACCAAACAAAACATGTAACCAGGGACGGCGTGGTTAATTTGATCTTATAAGGCTAGAAAATACCCAAGTAAATCCATTGGCAGGAAGTCGTGCACGGATGTATAACGATGGGATTGATCAGTGTGTTATATCAGAAGAGTTTAATTAAACCCATGCAAGCATTGAAGATCACGACGAGCCAATTAATTGTTTCACTGTCTATTCTTCATCTATACATAACAGTAGTACATATCTGATATTGCTCACTGTTCTGAATCTTACATTAGATGCTTGGCCATTTATAACCTCCATATATGTAGATGACTTACTGGGGAAATAAAAAGAGAGGATGTGGATAGATAGCTTTAGCCATAAGTAACTTTTAAACCATAGACTTGCCAGGGAATGAATATTTTTTAAACCAAGATAAGTCTGATTAACGACTTTATCGATCCCACATAGACATTTAATAATGCAGACTTGTTACTTAATGGTTAAAACTTGTTGTTTTACAAGTTAAACATCTGACTTTCTGGTGCATTTGGACACAAAAGCAAGCATATCCGAAAGCTTGTATTCCTACAGTACTGCATTTCCAATATTTTAAATAATTGTAGCGCTTGTCCTTTTATTAACAGTACTTTACTTTTTCTTTTATGATTATTGGAGATCATGAAAGGTATGTTAGTGATTGTTTTCTTTTAGTAAATATCCGACTAATAGTTAAATATTAACCGATTACTCATGCACATAATTAGTAACCATGGATCATCTTCTACTCATGATCACGAATTTTCTTATTTACATGTTGTAAATGCTAAATTATGTTGTCTGTCAAATTAAGTCGGCCAGCAGCAAGACCTTTAGTTGTCCTTTGTCAAGCAAGAAGCATGTTATGGCCCTCCATGCGCAATCGGCATGCCCTTCATAGAACATAAAATCTACGCATAGCTATAAAATCTGGCGACGGCCATAAACACATATCATATGAACCACATCCTCTCTTTGTAACAATGTTGTTGTAAGTTTTATCTGATATGGTACTGTCTTTTTCTCTCTGAAACTAGAATCCGTAGGTGAGGAGACATAAACCATGTTCAAAGACGTGTGTACATATGATATCGGCTTGAGTGGTGCCAGCAGTGAGTGACTAATAGTTGGTGCTTTGTTGTCTTACAGATGACGGCATTGTGGACCATTTTTTTTCATTTCGCCAAGGGATGTGGACGAGGGATATTATCTTGTGCTTGGCTAATATATATACACACATACATACATATACATACATATGTTGCCTTTTTTTGAGACCACAACCTTTGCCTCCAACAAGACACTTTACCTTCCAGTTCTGCCAACACCCTTCTCTTATTAGTATCTATCTCCCAATTTCTAGACTGGCCCAGCGTCTATACATTCAAACGTTATGGGAGAAAATGAAGGTGGGTTTTTGCCGACAAATATACTTCATTTCGGTCCATTTCTGGTTTTAACTTACAAGGTAACCGCAAAATATTCAATCAAGCGAGCATCAATCGTCTCTCAGCCATTAAATTTTCATGAAATGAAGTTACAGAAGTCTACCCCGCACGCAAAATTAAAGCAAACAGTTTCAGTTGAGAAGTCAGTTGGGCCCAATTTAACCAATCTGCCCACTTAAGGCTCGACTGTTAGCTCAATACAAACCATAATTTCAGACCTCAACGAACAGTAAACCTATTTGAGCCAGTGGGTACCTTTCTTTGCATTCATATGAGCTAGGGCTAACGTGATTCCAAGAATTTAACAGCTCCTTGATGAGTCACATCACTTCTCTTGTACAAAAAATCCACTGCTCCCCCACGCGCCCATTTCTCTCGTATTCAACACGTGATTTGGTCCTTAGCCTGTCCGAAATTCTTTGATGTGATCGACTGGCTGTCGTTAACGTCGTAAAATTAAAATACTGCCCATCATCAAGCACAGCAGTAAGAAAATATTCCAAGACCAGTATGCAGGCAATACAATTTTACGAAGCTCCTAGGCCGGAATCTTTGATGATACGGTCGGGTTTCTGTCCGAAAATTGGGTCCAATAACATGTAAGAGCCGGTTAAGCACAGGCTTTTGAAAGGGTCCATCGTAAGTTGTCAGAGTTTTCCCTTCTAAAAGCTCAAGTTAGTCGTCTTGGGTTACACGAGCAGGATGCATAACAACGTATCTCTCCTTTACGAGGGAAAGATGATTAGCAATAATGCATTGTATTTGCTAATGACACTTAGATTTGAATGTCTGTTTAAAAAAGGTGTATGGTTATTGGTTGAAGGATCAATAATTAAGGTCACTATCAGATTGGATTTGATGGAAGAAAGTGGGGGGGGACTGTTTAGATGAACCATATGCACTACGTTACATGTATACATCAATTTATATACTGTTTGTCTTGTTGCAGGTTTTGGATATGTTATCCATACAAATCTGGTTTATCACCAATCAATCTACACCAAGTGAGCATAACAGCAGTTTGGGAATATACTTTTGAAATCGAAGTACAAACCAATCCTCCCCCAACATATAGCATTACCTTCACTCCCCAGTCCACGACAACAGCAACAACAAATTTACAGGACCACCTACACTTTCGATCGCAAATTGGGAAATTAGGAATATACTTTTGAAATCGAACAAAATTTCTAGTAATTATTCTTACATTACATTGTGGCAATCACAGCAGTTTGGAGTGTGCCTTGGTGTGCGGTCTTGGTCTTGGATTCTGATTTGAAAACAAGACAGACAGACTTTAACAACTCATTTTGTGTGTGAGAGATGCTGCTGCTTTCCAATTCAAAGAATGATCTCTTAACTTTTTCGTTTTTCTTTTTTCAATTTCAATTCTTTCCAAAAATAAAGAATGTAAACCACCAACCAACAAACCAATCAATGCACTGTGTTTAGTTTTGGTATCTTAACTTTTGCCAGCAATAGATAACAATACGACTGCACGTGACATGTTTGAAGACATTTGACAACTTTGATTTGTTAAAACCACTAGCTGCTGGTCACATCAACCTGCCATTGCCATTGCCATTCATCTCTCAAGCAGTGCAGTGACGATGAAGTTCATCAAGCAATAAGGTTTATTTGTAGTTCTGTTATCGGTCTGTAAAAGGCCACTTTAACCCCGCATGTATTACCCTGTATCAATTCAATGCCATAATTAAGAGTAAAACTTACTGTATACATGGAAATATCAGAGGAAAAGACAGCCAACAATTTGGTATGGTGGGAAATTATATTGTGGTTACAGAATTTATGGAGGCGGATACTTTTCCATTCACAATCCAAATTCAAAAACCTAGTAATGTCGAGCATAAATTAAACAAAATCTACGTGTTCGTTGATGAAATGGTTAACACAAAGGGAAGGTGCTTAAATGCTATAGTGTCAAACTCAGAATTAGCGGAACAAGCGCTCAAGGACTATGACCATCAGTTGCTGAATAGGCACAGAAAGAAGCCAACAGCTAGCTGTCATTTTAAGATGGCAAGTATCTTATATGGGTTGATGATGGCGCTGGCTATGTTAAGGTAAGAAAATTATGTACTCTAGAACTTTTCCCACCCAAAAGCGTAGAAGCTCTTAGACCCATTAGAGAAGACGAAGTTAGAGCCATGATTTCTTCTATTTTATAAGAGTGCACTGACCCTGTTACTCGGGGAAAACTTTCGGTCCTGTGGAAGTATTTGGGTTCAATTGCTTTTAACCACATTACAAGACCATTCTTAGACGAACAAGGATTGGAATTCAAGGAAATCAAGGCAAATAAATTCGACCTTGCAGTAAGAACCACTTCTCCTGGTCGAGCACATCATCTGGCTAAGGTGGATTCTATGGCTTGCCAACGATGAGACAATTAACCAGAGCAATCATGAAAGAGCACAAGGCTAAAAGTATGGAGAGTGGTGGCGCCGGACAACATTTTGTGGATGCGTTACCTCAAAATATCTGAGGGATGTCGCCTTCGTAGGACTACTTTGGAACATGGTCATTGAGTGCATGGACACAATTGCCATCAGTTCCAACAAAAGCCCAACAAGAGCTGGACTATTTTGTGGATTCATTGTCATTGCTCGTGATCCATCAGAACTGGCTGACCCATTAGAGTTTAAGCCCGAAAGATTCTTGCAGAATGATGTTGATTTCAAGGGTCACGAATCTCCATTTTCGGGTGCTACCATTTGGTGCGGGTGGGCGCATGTGTCCAGCTGCACAGCCTTCAGTATCGTCGGTGCTTGGCCAACTAACTATTACAGCATTCTAAATGAACTCTGTCAACGGCGGTCACGTTGGAGTGTCCTGGATTGATTACTTATACGTACACTTTGTTACAAACTGTTACTACAGTGAGATTGTCTGAAAACTTGTACAAATGCGCATGACCTGAGGTTTTAGAAGGCGTTCAAGTTATGGATCTGGTATCAAAGCAATCTTACATATTATATATGAATACCATCATGGTGCAAAGTCTTCGAAGCACAAGCTCCATTTTCCACCAACGTTGAAATTAAGAAGATCACAGTTGTCAATTACAAGAGAGATCTGTTGTCACAATTAATTCCTGTTTGAGTGCCGGCTGCCCAGAAGAAACATTTACTCGACAACATGGCAGTTTTCACGCTAGGTAGTGATTGAGTAATGTGTAATGAATGATATCTTCAGGTCTGACAGGTAGATGAGTCTTGTTTCTCATTCTGGATGCTCTGTAAAGAAATCCTCTGTACTTTGGTGGTTCTCCAATCTCTTGAGTGGGACTGTCACAAGCAAGGTTAGAAGAGTGCATATGAGTAACGGTTTTTCTCTTTGGTTCTCAACACTCTTGAATTTGTTGTTGCTCAGTACCTTCTCCTAATATTCCCGGGCCGCAGGTTAATACTAGACAAGTGGTTGTAAACAGATTAGCAATAGCAAGATAAAATAATTTGCTGTAATTTAATCTTGAGGTCAAATAAAGAGAAAGGTGAATTCTTCATTGGATCTGAGTAACATCGCCTACATTGACCCCAAGTTTGTTTTGAGCAGGAATTGCTGGAATAGATCAACCATTCTTGTTAAATCCTAGGCCTCCAGCATCATCTTGGAACGCAATGGTGATACAATTCACGTCTTCATGTTCTGTTATTCCCATTATTTTCAGTTTCTGTCGATGGGAAGTTGTGGAAAGCAGTCGTGAAATCCCATCTTCTATCACGAGCACATTCTTTTGAGGACGCTGGGAGGCAGACCCGAGCAGTCGTTTAAAATGGTTGATGAGGCTGCCTGTTGTAACCAGCAGAAACCGGTGCAGAGGACCCAGGACTAGACTTGAGTTTCTCGTCGTCCGAGTTAAGTGAAAAATGATTTGGATAAATCTAGGACTCGGTTCAACTATTCCGGGGGAATCCCATGGCTGACAATCTCTACGAAGCTGTACTGAGAGCAAGCTTGACCGATCACCTCCATAGCTGTGTTCTTTCTATCTTGATCGATTACTGTTAAGAAAGGGGAGAGATCAACAGTTGGAATGCTGTTGGCCATTTCAAAACAAAACTTCCATGCTTTTCCCTGCAATAATACAGCTTAGAAACAACAAATCCTACTGCTCTCTTCAGTCGAGTGTTAGAGATGACTGGTGAATTGGCCTCTAATGTCTTGCTAAGATGGCCGTGATGGTCATTTGCTAATGAACAAGCAATGGTATTGCCTAATCCGAGCGACCAAACTTCTACTTGGAAAGGAAAAGGCAGTCCTTCGAGCTTGGTTGGACATGTTGATGCCATTATAAACTTCGCATCACTGAGAGAATATAAAGATTAGAGAGCCACTTCTGCAAATGAATCAAGTCTGTTGATCCAGAATAAACAATGGCGAAAACAAATCTGGTTGAAGGGTACAAATAATTTCTAATTCAAGCCAAAAATTTACTTCACATGAAATTAGTCATACGTCATCTCAAAATTGGAAACCAAGCAAAACCTAATATCTACCGAATCGGGCGGGTATATGATTGCCCAAAATAACATTTCATCTTATATTATAGTTGTGCTTCTTCCTCTATGGCAGAGAGTTTGAAACAGAAGTAAAATAAATAGCCACATTCTATTATCATCTAAACGGCATATATCAGGGAGGGTACTCACAAAGTTAAACCCTGAGAATAACACCAAAAAAAAAGGGCCTTAAATAAAAGGAAAAAAAAGTCCAAAATATAGCCTGTTGGCATCACCGTGGCACACACACCATAAAAAGTTATCATTAAATGAGTCAAGTGGTCACCCTCCCATGTCACCCTACTATAGCAACCACTAGAAACAACTTTACGCGAAGTTGTTACCAAAGCAGCAAGGAAATCTAACATATGCGGATATCCGGATGAAGACTACTCAGTTGCCATCCTCATCACCATCTTCGTCGTCGTCATCTTCTTGATCATCTTCATCATCATCAAACTCATCATCATCTTTTCCCTGTCAAAGGACAAAATTTATAAATAAAAATAACACTTCAAAAATTTTTGCTACCAACTCAAAGTAGCATACACTACACATTCTCCTGCAGAATCCAGGAATGATTAGTTATCATCCTTTCTTCTAGACAAATGACAATGAGGATTGTTAAAGTTGGTGGACTAACAGTTCAAATGCAGCCAGTTCAGTCAATCAACAGAAATCAGAATGATTAAAGAATATCTGCTCCAAATGAGCTTCAGAAGTGCATTAGTTTTAATAGAATTCAAAGTGATTCCCTATTTTGCTCTTCCGGTATCCCATATTTACAGCTCTTGTCCAAAATTATAGAGAACAATGCCTTCTAATGCTTCACAAAGCATGTTAAATACATGTCCAATCAACATCTCATCATAGCATTGTTTCCTCTAAAGACAGACAAAAGCAAATTTGTCATCTATTGAAATAGAAATATCAACATCTTCACACATCTATTATGACAATAACAGGTAAATTACATGTACCTCCAAAATGAACAACTATGAACAGTGAAGTAGAATGGCAGGGCAAAACAATAATAGGCATTTCATTTTGTAAATCCAGGAACAGGAATTCATTGAGTTGTCCTAAAACAAGTGAAGAAATAAATGCTTCATTTACCTCTTCATCAGCTTCATCCCCATCAAACTCCTCATCAGCTTCCTACAACACAGCCATTAATTACCATTAGAAAGTGAATTTAGGCCACAATGGAAAACAGGAAAGAAGGTAAGAAAGAAGAAAAAGACCATTACATTGTTAAAATAAGTGAGAGGATTGGGCCATAAATCCTCCTTGATAATCTCTGCAACCTGCAAATTTTCAAGAGAACACAACAATCTCAACAGAAGAAAGAACCATTTGGCTAACATGTGGCAAAGATATCTCAATTCAATCTACACACAAATGGAACTTGCCTCATCATGGATACCATCAATGGTATCCTTCTCCTGAGTATCATTGAACCAGGTGAAAAAGCTGCAATCATAGATGCAATATCAAAAGTCAGATGGTAGGTGCTAATGCAAATATGTGTAGATACAATGTATAACTATAATATGCAATATTTTGGAAGCATGAACAAAAAACACTTCTTAAATGACAATGGCAAGAGGAGTTGTATTTCCATTGTAACTTGAAATCCAATTTACCAAAAATATTAAACTGAGAAAATCATCAAGAGAAAGAAATTAGAAGTCATTTTGCAGATGTCTTTCAACTGCAGTACATATTGCAAGCAAAACCAAAGTTATATAGCATTGAAGTCATAAGGACAGAGTGGGCTTAATGAGCATTTCATGGGAAACTAAACATATCTAGATAGCATATTCATACATATATAAACGTTGAAGCAACTCTTCAGGATTTGAATAAAAAAGGACATAGATCCTGAATATATACATAACTTCACTTTTCATCTTTAAATCCAAAGAAAAACAAGTGTAGATTAACATTCACCTTTTTCTTTGAATTATAGATGGGAAACGAAACCAAAAAAAGAGACTTCATAACCATACAATGTTTTGTTAATCCAATAGATGGATTGTGCTAAGTCCATCCAGTCTAAACCAGTAACTGAAATACTTAAAACCAATGCACCACTCTTAGCTATAATAAAACATGTGCGATCTATGATGATGACGAGTCATTAGATTGCCCAAGGATGTAATCAGCTCACTGATTTCAAGTTTAGTTGCAACAAATTACAGGTTGTTGCCTAAGTTCTGAATCAAAAACTCAGCACAGAAAAAGAAAAAGGTCAACAAAGAAGCAAACTGTTTAGACCACTAATTTTATCTATAAATGGCTAATAGGATAAAAAAAACCAACCTTTCTTCAGCAAGTGGCCGTTTGTTTCCTTTCTTCTCATGGTTAACTCCATTTGGTAAGCCCTTCATAGGTAAGGAACACAAATAAATCAAAAAAAGCATGATTGGAATAACAAAATTGCCCAAAAGTTAAATTGGCCCTTACCATGCCCTCTTTCCACTTGATTGATGTAGCAGTAATTTTCATTGAACCCTCATCATCAAGGAATGTAAAAGTCTTTGTAAGTTTGGTATCCTCAAAATGTGGATTTGGGGCAAAGTTCTGAAAAATCAACAGAAACAAACAAAAGAATCAATCAATACATTCATCAATAAAGACGAGTATGAAATGGCATTACTAATATTCAAGCTAAGGCCATTAAAATGAAAGGAACGGAATGAATCTTTATTTGTTCACAAGACTAAGAAATGAAACAAAAACAAATGGAATGAATCTTTATTCGTTCACAAGACTAAGAAATGAAACAAAAACAAACTCACAAATGTGATGGAGTATCCTGATTTGACATCTTTGAAGTCCTCCACTTCCAGAGAGTTCAAGTACCTGAATATCTATCAACGGGAAGGAAGGAGCATAAGTGATGAAATAAAGTCATTCAACAACAAGCATCTCAATCAAAGAAACAAGTGATACATAGTAATTGTGAATTCAAATGAACAGGATCAAAACGAAGCAATAGCATTTAACATTCTAAATATAGTGTATGAAAAAAATGAAGCTACAATACAAATAACAGATAAAATCCAGCTTTAATTTTGCATCAGTAAGAACATCCAAACCTTTTGATCTTCTTCGCTCAAAAGTTCACCAAGAGCAGGGTGACTAATAAACTGCAGAGAATAGAAAAATAAATCAATTTCAAGAAACATCTGGACATGATTTAATTCACTGATTACAAATACCCCCATGCACACAAATCTGACTAGATTACTCACAGCAGTTAACCAGAAGTCGGGAATGGATTTGATGATGTCATTTCGCTTATCATAGACTGGCTTGCGTATCTCACTATACTTCTGCTCCACTTCTAAGACTTTTTCACTTGCCTCTTCATTGATCTAGAGATGCCCAGAAAGAAAAATGGAAAACTACTATTTAAAAGTTCACAAACCATTGCAAGTTCATAGGCCAACATGCCAAATGGGCAAATGCAATCCTTTAGCAGTAATTGCAATTACATGTAAAAGACACAAGCAATACTCATGTCATTCTGAAGGGGCAAGAAATAACAGAACTTCATGCAATAGAAAATAATTCAATCACATAGCTTAATCATGTTAGCAAACTGAAAGCATCAATTGAGGCATATACCAAAATCAAGTTAAATTACCCTTTTATGATCAAGAAAACAACTCCATTGACAGAACCCAGATATTTCAGCCCTGATTTATTTCACTCAGCATGCCAGAACAAAAAAAATACAATTTTAATAAAACAACTTTAGTTATAAACTTTAAATTACACTTAAATATAATAATGCAGTTTCAGAGTGGTTCAGCGCATCAGTTTCATAATAACAAAAGGGACTTCTCAAAATCACTACCAACCCATTACACTTATTTTAAGAATAAATGCAAATCTTTTCCATTTCATCATATAATTTTTTTCCCTGATAATCAGAATTTTTTATCCTGTGAATTGGATTCTTTTTTCTATACTAAAATTATAATATTTGTATGAAAATATAACCTTTTCAAGCTCGTCTTGTATCTCCTGGAGCTTCTCGATAGAAAGAACAAGTTCCGAATCAATTTGCTCAGCGTTTTCTTCTTCAACTTTCGTCTTCTTGCCCTTGTCGGCCACCATTTTTCTCTTGGTAGCTACAGCAACAAACCCCAAACCCTAAAATTCTCTCTCTCTCTCTCTCTCCCGAGCTCTCTCTTTGACGAATGTCTAAAACCCTAGTGCCTTTGCCTTTACCCTCCTCCTTTTGTATCTGGGAAATGAGAAAACAAATAGGTTAGGGTTTTTGGGAGTTTATATACATTATGCAAAATTTTGAAAACGTTTAGGTCTTTCACAAATCAAAGCGTGACACCGCGACCAAAGATAGGGTATCCACGTCATTCTGAATCAGATTTTGGGGGTAGTTCGGGTAAATTAAAACAAGATTCCATCTGTCGAATCTTCCTGTTGGGCGGTATCTTCTGATTGCGTGGGCTAAATCCACGTTCGATAATTGAAGATGAATCAGGGCAATCAACAAGATATTTTCGTCCAAGCAGATGTCTCTTCGGTAATTTCTTGCCTTTTTACCGTTTTACCCTCGGCAGCTGCCCTTCTCTAATGAATGGATGTTCTATTAATCCATAGTCTTAATCACAAATGAGGTACGAAAAGAAAACTGTGGGGGGCAAATGAAACAGTTGGGCCTGGATTAGGTCCAGCTGCGATTGGGCTGGCATTGACCATTGCGGTGTTCTACCCTGTGCTCTTCGGTAGCCCACGAGAATTACTCCGGTTTTCATTCACCGTCCTGGAAACTTCTGACCAGATTTGCCCAGTTGAGCCAATCAAAAATGCTTAATTAAAATCGACAATTGTATCTCAAGGCGTACAAGAATGTGTACATGACATCAACCGAAATGCCT
This sequence comes from Xylocarpus granatum, assembly GCA_019650275.1. Taxonomy (NCBI): domain Eukaryota; kingdom Viridiplantae; phylum Streptophyta; class Magnoliopsida; order Sapindales; family Meliaceae; genus Xylocarpus; species Xylocarpus granatum. Next base: position 226,103 of record BNST01003239.1, on the reverse strand, counting down.
TGGAATTTGGTGCATGCTTGCTTGCACTGTGTTGCATTGCGTGTTCTTGCAAATGCTTTTTCACATACATCATGGATAATACTGAAGCCAAAAGTACTCAAGAAATGAGTTAGGCTTATTGCGATAATGGCTTTCATTTTCGGTAGAAGCTTAAAGAGTGAAGTGGGGTTTATAAAGTAGAAGGGTTTTGTGACGTCTGATTTTCTTAAAAACTGTAATTGCATCATATACAGTTGATGATACATCTTTATTACATATAGAAGTAGTAGTATTTACTGTGTTCTAATTTTGGTTCTTAGCTCTGCAGACTAGAATTATTCTGTCAAGCTTGATTACTGTTACCGCTATAGCTCTTTAATCAGCATGGTGATCCACTCAAATGGATTCATAAATAACATGGCATCAATGGAACTAATTAAAACTTCTCTATCCTCCATGTAATCTTATCAAATTTCAATGAGTGGGGTCTTCATAATTCTTCACGGTTCACATAAGCTCCATGCCTGAGATATTTTCTTGAAACATTAATACCCAGAACATGGCTTTTTGTAATCTACAATTTGCTTTCTGTTACTGAAGCACAAGCACCCTTTTGAGAGTTTTTCGTTTTAGACTAATGATGATGTCAAAACAAGAAGACAACAGTGTGAGTCTGTAACCTATCTTCGTGCCTTTTTGTAGCGGACCCCGTTTCACTTGATGCTTTTAGATCATGCTTTTCTCTTAGCAAACTTATTCTTCACTGCTGGGTCTGCTCATATACAACGAAAGAATTAATATTTGCCTGTTTTGAACACACCATAGAAAGCATTAGAGATTGCCTATTACTCTACGTGGTCCATTGACAACTATAACATACAATATCCAAAGAATTAATGAATTAAGTTGATGTCAATCCAAGCTATTGGTCCCTTCACAACATTCCATTGCAAGATCTGTAGCTTAATTTAGTAGACGACACCTAGAGAATTTTTCTACTCAATAATTATTGATTAGTATCCATCTTAAGAGGCTGGATGTGATGTGCAACCTCTCTTTCTACTTGGCATTAGCGACTTATTTGCTTTCACTTCTCGCCATTCCCTCTTCATCACATCAAGCACGTGGCCGCCTTCCTATTGTATCTTTTGTTCCTTTCAAACAGTTTTGGCAAGCAATAATGTGTTCTTTTGCTGTTAATCAATTACTAAACAAATGTTCATGATGCAGATCATGTATGTGTTTCTCTCAATTTACATGGTAGTGTACTCAGTGCGTTCTAGTTTCAGGTCCATATCCACTGAGAGTTTGCTTTTATAAAAACCCAATTATTCAGCTTTAGTTTACTATGTGATTGGATTTGCTAAAACCGTGACACATGGTGTTTATGTGATTCCCGACCTTAGTCTCTGTGGAAAGGAACAGATATGGGATCCACCTTGGTTGTAAGATGGTTATGGAATTGAATGTAGCTAACTACCCAGCTTGCTTCATGGATATCGTGTACTGTCATCAGTTGAACATCGTGTCATTGTGGACAGCATCCCTTAACAGCTCCCATCATTTTAATTATGGCACTGTTGAAACTTTCCCATCCTTCATTAACTCCCTAGCAAAGTAGAAAAATAAACTCCTTAATCCTTGAACTTGTGTCATCCGCTGCCGTTCGTGATCGGGTGTAGTTGTTATTTCAATGCACATCAATGCAAAGATTTTTCAGCTTTCAAGCTCTCAACTCTCTAGATTGGGAATATCTCCTATTCAATTCATCTTTTGAACGCAAAAGTACATAAACTTAATCTGCTCATTGACTTGTACAAATTAATTTACCTCTTTTTACTTTTGCCATCTGGGTTTTTCAATATTATAGATCAATGACACTTATGAGGATAAAGCTACGGGATGGGATTCCATACATGCGTTACTTTCCGAAGCATATATCGCAATTAGATGCATATGCCAACCAAAGCTGTGGATTTGTAGCCCCTTAAGTTAGGCAAATAAGGCTTGCGAAAAGCAGCTTTAGTTAAAAAGTCGGAAAGTATGTCCAAAACATCGATGACCCTCCAGTTGTAAATCATGAGAACAAGAATAAAACGTGAGGTTTTGAACTAATAAGGGAAAAGAGATTAGTTAGACAAAGGTGGTCAGCCGGTGTAATCCTTAAAGTACTCTTATGGGTCCAACCGCATAGACTATTTCCAGATTCTCGTTTTATGTTCTTATGCTGTTATGTCTTTCAATGACATTAAAAAAATATATGTGGACAATAATCTTGTTAGTTTCGGCACTAAAAGAAGTTAGGAACTTTAGCAGAGTACAAAAGAAAGGGATAAGGTTACGAATAATCGGCAAATTTACTGAAAATTCCATATCGAAACAGAAAATTCTCATGTAGACAGACAGTAATGAATGTACGAAGTACAAAAGCAAGACAGTTCTTGATCAGGCAAGAGCTGTTGTTGTTGCTATCTTAATTATGGGAAATCAAAACCTTTCACCATTAATGTCGGCTCTCAGCTTCCTCGCTAGCATGGTAGCAAAAGCAGCGGACCTTAGAGGTTGTTGTGATTGAGACTTCGCCTTGTCATTGATTCTGTAAGCACTTTCAGCTACTCTCACTGCTTTCTGACTCTTGCACCCCAGTAATTTGCTTGGACGGCTTCCTTGCACATCTTTGTCAATGTATTTGGTTTCGGCAACTTTGTTAGCAACGGTTGATGAACGAGTTGTTCTAATATTTTCTGTCATCCTCTTTTCATCACAGTCTAAAACAATTGAGGAATCGGCAGCACTTGCTGTGACAACACTCCACTGAATGCTGCTCTCACTTGGCTCGTAAGGGGTAGAGCTCATGCAGCTAGACATGCCATCAGATATTTGCCTTCTGAACAATCCTGGTTGTCCACCGGCCGATATGTTCTCTATTTCAAACAGATCAGAACTTGCATCACTTTCTATATCTTCACACATCTGGCTCCTTACTGAAGAGGTCGGGAGGTTTGGAGTTTTTGGAATGGCATCCCAAGTTAGCATGGATAGTTTCCTCTCTAGATTCGTTTCTATGACTTCCTTGTTCAGCTCCTGTGAACCAAACACTTCCAATGATTTCCGCGACTCTTCATCTTCGATTTTATCTTTCACCAGCTGGTTCTTAATTATCAGATTCTGAACCCCAGGAGTTGCTACTGGAATCGCCAAAAACTCGTCTTTTTTTGATTCAACACTCATCTTCTCAAAACTCATCTCATAAAACTCATCCTTCACCTTGATCCGTCGATGCTTTCTTCCATCTAACACGATAGGACTGTGACCAGTTTGAATGCTTTCTTTTCTGTAATCTCTTCTACTAACCAACCCTCCAAGTTCAACATCTTGATTAATATAAACAGATTTCTTATCCGAGCAAGATCCATTGCAACTAAGACCAGCGAAAACCTTTCCGCGTTCTTTCTTTTGCTTGCTTTGAGATCTGTTTCTCTGGTAAGCTCGCAGTAAAGCAGTTTGGCTATTCCAAGTTGCTTCAGAGCTTAAACTTGGAGTTCCCGGTCTGCTTTTGGTTTTCAAGCGTAAAAGATCAACTTGGGGAAATTTACTGTAGCCATAGCTGCTTGCAGTGTCGATGATTATTGGGCCTTCATCCAGTTTCATGTTGTAGTACCTTTCAGCATCAAAAACTCCTATTTCACCTCCCCCGGTTTTTTTACTTCCTAAGCTTCTTGAGGAGGTAAATTCTGGGCTTGAAGCAATGGAATGATTCGGATTCTGAACTGATTGTGTAAGCTTCTGCATGAATTTCTCTTCTGCCGTTCTGAGGTAACAAGAAAACGAAACTTCACCAAGACCCTTAGTGTTCTTTACGCTGTCCATGTTTTGATGGCAAGCTTATGGGGTGAGAAAGTTGAATGACACACAAAGAGAAGTTAATGACAGAGATTTGATGATGATGAGAAAAACTCAGGGCCAGAAAAAATAGGAGAGATCAAAAACCTGACAAGAGAAAGAGATCCGGACAAGCTCAAAACGTTGTAAGAAGATGGGTATTGGAATTGATACAACAGAAAGTTTTTGATTCTGAGACTAGTTTTGGAGCTCACTTGTTCTTCTAAGAACAATTCAATATAAATAGACTAGCAACAAGCACTAGGAGTGTTAAGGTCCTACATGCTTGGACTTAATTGACAGTTGGTCCCCTTTTTTCTTTTCTAATTTCCATTCCGGGCAATTTTTAATTCTCTAACAACAGTTAGAGACCTCTACCGTTCATGGCTTGCAAATGCAGTGTGAGATCTCTACCATTCACTCGGCGGGTGTGGGAGGGACAGCAGTCCGAATCAATATGAATGGATGTTCTAAATTTTTGTTTAACAGGGGGCTTTCAGTTCAGAAATCAAGATTTCAAGTCCTTGCTATCATGGTTGAACCTTGTAAACGATTATGATAGAGAAAATGAATGTAATGCAATCAAATAATTATTTTATAGAATCGAATAAATGAAAAGAATTAGGAAAGACATCGAAATCTGTTTACAGGCAACAACAGACTGCATTTTCAGAGTCTGAAGTTTGCAAGGATAAATAATAATTAACTATATATATATATATATATATATATATATATATAAGACAATAATACCATGAATGTTTGTGGATTGAGATATCCTATCTATATTCTCCAACTACCTCAAAGAACATGGGCGGATCAATGTTAAATTCCGTAGAAGGCATGTTCCCGGGCTTGGCACAGGTTGATGACAAAACTCCTTGGATTAGCCGGTAGTAGTTTCATTTTCTGAGAAAACACAGCAAAGTTCCTGGCTTGTATCCTGTTTACTGTGTGGTGGTTGTGTTGATTTCCCCAGCAACCCAATACCGCTTGACAGCAAACAATATCTTCTCCGAGACAAGAGGGCCATCCTCGTGATCAACCATTTTTGTGTTCCACCTCATTCCTCTCACAATTTTCTTCACTCTAATTAGCACATCCTCTTGATCGCGGAATATGACCGCTCCTTCAGGCCGCAAAATACGATCCATTTCCAGAAGTATCTCTTCGGCATTACACCTGCTCAGGTTACACATGAATGCAGGAAAGCCTCAAATATTGTTAACTAACCAAAAAAAAAGAAAAAGAAAAAAAAATTCTCAAAAGGGGAACTAGAGTCAAGACCAGTCTGTTCTAATGACTTCTATTTTAGTCATCATTCAAGTTTCAGATTCAGAGTGTCATTTAATCCGGAATCTGCTCTATCAACGTAAGATCAGATTTGCTGTGTCATTTGACCAAGAATCTGCTCTACCAATATACGATGATAATAAATTATTTAACTTCAATGTTTAATTTCCTGTACGGTTAAAGATAACTCTTATAAATGACAAAAGCCTTGATTTCTATCGTAAAAGAGCTTGGTGTGAACAAAAACTCACTTATCCGCGTACAAGCTGAAGACACCATTTGCATGAATAAGGTCGTATGTCCTGGGGTATGTGGAGAACCCTTCACACCTGGCCAAAAATGATAATAATTGTTAAACAGAGAAAAATATTAGAAATGGAAAAAGATGTGCCAAAGCCAAAGTTGTAGTACTTGAAGAGGCCACAAACAAAAGTCATTTATATTCTCTTTTTCTACTCAAAATTTTCTTTTAAGGAATTACACAGAGAAACCTGGCAGAATAACAGCACCCTGATTAACCATTAGAAAAATACCTACACAATAGTCGCGGATCTCATTACCAGCATGAGCTGGAGCCGTATCCTGGTAGTTTGTAGTGTGCACAAAGTAAATAGTGGAAAAATCAGAAACTTAAGGAGTTACCAATCATGATATATGCCGATCAATCCACGCTCATAAATAACACCCAGAGTGTCTTTCTCAGCTATGGTAGGCATAACATTCGTGACCCACAATTTTGGAGATTCAATTGCAGCAGCGAAACTTCCCAAACCAGCATTCATATCCATTATGTTGCGATACCTACCTGAGTCAAGGATTTTGTTAGTCCTCTTATAAGCGTTCACATGCTTTTTCCATGACCGATTGTCCTCTTCGTATGCATCAACAGATATTCCTGGAATAGATCCACTAGATATACTGAAAGGAACAGCATTAAGTCTTTCTGGAAATGATTTCCATGGTCCACCAACAACTTTATCTAGCCCATTAGTCTCAGGATAAGGAGTTACACATGCTTCCATTTTCTTGTACCTACAAACAAGTATAAGGTGAATATTTTGCAGCAAAATCAAAAGACGTTCCTAAATTTGGTAAGAAATAACAGCGCAAGGACCATCTAATTCTGAAAATTATCCTTCGGGGTAACTTTGAAGTCCTCAATCACATAAACATGAGTTCTCTTTCTGACTAATGAATTTTTTTTGGACAAAATAACAGTCATAAGTTTTATATACAGCAATCCATTAAGTGATTGTTGTGGCAGGTTTATTTAGTTTCTCCAGGAAAAAAACACATTTCTTTGATCAATAAACATTCAGCAAGGTGAATAAAGCAATATACCAGACATCTTCTGCATCTTTGGTTTCACACATGGTAGGTTTGGTATCATGCTCTTGGCAATAATCATAATTTATTCTTTTCTGCCAGACAGCAGTTTCACCCTTCTCATGCTTCTTTTCCCAGCAGAGAAGTTTTGCAACCTCTTCAATCTTTCTTTGCTCTTCCTCAAGTTCTTTCATAGGGCGCTGCCATGTCTGGTAATTAGTCCTCCAGTTAATGGGAGGACCAGAGAGCACCCAGTAACCACCTGGTCTAAGAACTCGATCAACTTCCATCATGTACATTCCATCTGCAGAAAAAATCTCCATCTTGATGTTAAATACCTAAAAGAAATGTTCTTCATAAAGAGAAAAATAGTGAAACAAGAAATGCAGGATGCCATCTAAGAATTTCTCAGGAGGTGACAACTACATTAATTTATATTTCTTTCTTCTTCATATCTTCGTTTCAAAGTTTCTACAACCTGTAATATTATTTCCAACACCTAGGTAACCATAAACTTCAATCCGTTTCATGTTAAATGAATTCCCAAGAGATCTCAAACCTATTAATGTTCACCCATAGCCCTAAAAATCTTGGTCATAGTATGAACTTAAGATCCTGCAGAGCAGAACTTTCCAGTTCTATATAAGATACCGAGTATTTAGTTTGGCTGGGTTTGATTAAAATCTGCCTCGCATGTTACATGACCAAATATGCATAACAAATTGTACTCACCATTTTCACTCCAAGGAATCAAGCAACGAGAACAATGAGCCATGTCAAAAGCTCTTGAAGGATATGGTAGCTTTATGGTTCCAAGGACACCAATAATTGCTGGAACACCTCTCTCCAAAGCAAATTGAACTTGTGCTTCATGAGAGTCTCTTGGTGCGAATGACATTGTTATAACATTCTTTTTAAACAGGTATGCACCCCAGCTTGCTACCTATTCAACAACAACAGAGCAATATATCAAGTAAAACATGTATTGATGCATAAGCCATCTCTATATAAACTTCAAAGACAGATGGGGGAAGACAAATGTAGATTAAAAATGATAATTCTATGATCAGAAGAAGAGGTTCGTAAAAATGTACAAGGAATTTGAAGAAGCAAATATTAGACAACACAGAAAAAAGCATATTAAAAGAAACAGTTGCAACTGCCTAATACCTCAAAAAGGGATAAGAGAATGGGCATATCATAGATGCAGGGAATATAGCAATATTTGTGCATATCTGTAGATGCAGGGGATGTAACAAAATCTTTTTAAGAAAAGAAAACAGACATTACGCAAACATAGAAACCTTTTCATAGAATTGAACTTACCCCACATCCAGTATCCAATGCAGTTCTGACCATCCCATTGTCCATTGGGATCACAGATGAAAGTTCATCGATATAAGCATCTGCTCCATTAGGAAACTGAGTTCCTCCGCCTGGGAATCTAAACACGTTGCCTTCATACTGAATCCAGTTCTGGACTGCCTTCTCAACTGTCAAGCTCTTATAAGGTGCATTTGCATAGGGTACAAAGTCACGACTTTGGGGCCATCGAAATGGGCTTGCATATCCTTTGGGAGCCGGAATAAGACAACGCAGCTTCTCTTCCGGTGGAGGACAATGTCGTTCCCTGTAGTTCATATTTTTTCGGGGAAATAACATTGCCCTCATCTGATCTTGGCAGGGCGTGTAATCAACGTATCGATCATCGCATGCATTAAACAAGTGCACTGTTGATTCTGAATCATTAGCGTCACTGCCTTGATGAGTCTCATAATTTAGATTGCTGAGGATACTGCAGTCTGTCTTTTTGGTGATCTCTAAAGCTATGCTGTCACCTTTCCCAAAACCACTTCGCTGCCAAGCACCCAAGATATAGAAGAAACAGCATAAACCAACCACAATGAACAATGACATTGAACCCCTTGTTCTATTTTCCCCCGAGTTTCCCTTCATTGCCATAAGCACCTGAAAATTACTGTTACTATTTAAAAGTATCACAAAAAGGAAAACATAATAAATGCATGATATAATATCAAAGTAAACAAAATGACATAATTTGACCAATATCCACCAACAGAAACAATCAATATGATTCAAATGATTGAAAAATCAACGTTGAAACCAGTTATAGTAAATGTCTAAGATACGAACAGGTCAAACATCCTAAAATTAGAACCAATCTCAATTCTTATTCCATCGAGTTGTTCACAAATTACAAACCGAATCATCAACATGCAAGATGAAATTGAATAACCATCAGAAATTGAGGTATAAAAACCAGTACAGAAAATGAAATCCAAACGGCGAAACAACGAAACGCAACCTGAACGATCCCTCCAATGAACAAACCAGTTCAGCAGATCTGAATTGAACGACGAAATCACATAGGAGGAGACATCTTGATCAATAGAAATTCGCGCGCACGAAAGAAATAAGAGTTAACGAGTTTTGATTGTCTGCGGAAACGTACATGCACAGTTCTGCGACATAAATCCGAAGATTTGATGAGAGAAGATAAAGAATATTTAACGTTCTGTTTTCACAGTGGATGTTGTTTCGGGTGATAAGTAACATGTTTATTGTGTATTGCCCAATCAGATGCCGCCATTTCAGTTTCTTCCTTTCAGTTGTTCGTTAGGATTTGGTCGTACTTGGCAACCATATTTAATTCATTTTTCATTTTACAAAATTAGTATAAAAATGCAATAGTTGTTATTGTGGAGAGTGGGATTTGAACCCACGCCCTTTCGGACCAGAACCTTAATCTGGCGCCTTAGACCAACTCGGCCATCCCCACAATTCAGCGTGTTTACCTTTGTCTGTTTTAACATATCAAAGTAAAATATTTTCTGAAAAATGATATCTCCCTTGTCCAATCACTAAATTGGAAAATTACTAAAGAATACAGGCATTTTGAAACACTCTTGGTTGACTCTATTTAATTTACACTCTCCAGAGAAACGGCAGACAATCAAACCAAAGCAATGATATTCCGATTATTTACCAGCAATAAACTCTGAGGAATTAAAGCATGAAAATTAAGGAAGAACGAGAATCAAAACACTTGTTAAGCCAGACATTGACCTCTACGATAGTGTAAAAATCATTCACTATCCTCATCCGTATGTAGACCCCAGAACATATGGCCCTTCTTGTTCAAGACTGGTCGTCAATCAAAAAATTCTACAACTCATTGTTGTCATGCTGCACCCTTCCAGTTATCTCCAAGCATAAGCCATTTGTAAGGTACCTACTTGTCTGTTTTTCCTTAGCAGGCTTCTTAGTAACGCCTGGGTCGATAAAGATTGGTTGTACACTGAGACTTGGGCTTGGTTTAATACGGTTCACTTCTCTTTCATTTGGTGGCTGCAACAATATTCTGTTCTCTGATTCTAGTTCAGAAACCTCATCTTCATTCAACATTACCTGCAAATACGAGTACATTGCACAGTAGAAGAGTGAGTGCACCTATAAATAAAAAAGAACAATTGCTCCTATTCAAATAATAAAATTTCCCGTCTTAGAGCAATATAGCAGTATTATAGCGAAGAAAGCATGTAAAGAGTGCATTATAACTTGTAAGCCTCAAGGGCAATACATTGACCTGTTAAAAACCAAAACAAAAAGCTTTCAAGTGAGCCTGCGAAAGATAGCAGGGATTTTTCCATTTGTATATTGGGAGGACAGTGGATTTGTGCAATCCAAGAGGCTGGCAAAGGGTACAATGTCATGAACAAAGCATATGTTGTATAAGCATTTATGATAATAACAGTAAAAGAAGAAAAGGACAATAAAAGATTAATAACATCATCAAGGATGCCTGAGGGAAAAAGCTTCTTTGCATGCAAAAATGGCTGGGTCATCACATTACAACATATAGGTGAAAACTTATGGCATTTGGAAAAATTTGATACCTTTCGGCCAACTAAATCAAAAGTCACAACCACTTTATTTCGTTTTGCCCGTTCAGCTTCCTCAATCTCTTCTCTTTTCTTATTTAAAAGTTCCTTCTCCTGTGGTCAAAACATCAACACAAGCTAAAGCAAATGCATGCAAATGGAATACAAATATATGCTAGTAACAATTAGCTTGCAACTAAATACCTCCTTCGACAGCCAGCTATTTCCCTCAATCTCATAGTAGTCACTTTGGTCATCAATGACTGTTGTACGTGCTGCAGAATTTTGGCCATACTCAACAAGCCTTTTCGCATAAGCCTCTGCCGCTGCTTCAGCATCTGATAAGGGAGCCAAACTTTCTTCCAGACCAGCATATGTGCTACCTTCCTTCAGCACGAGGGCACCACAAAACTGGCATGGACCCTCCCCCTCTTGTTCACAAACTATCTTTCCACAAGACAAACAATTGCTGATCAATCTGTGCTGACGTGCTTGGCATGAGCATGGTTTGCCCTGTTGGAATACAATTGATCCTTTAGCAGCCTCTGCAAGTGAAATAACTTTACCAGCTTTCTTCTTTTTTCTGTTACTTTGATTCCCTTTATTCATGGTTCTTGACTCACTGCTCTCAGTTGGGACCTGATTCTCATGATGACCGGAGAAAGCAACATTTTTTGGTTCGACCTGATAACCTGAGACCATGACCTTTTTTGGTTCAGCCTGATAACTGGTGCCAGTAAATTCTTTTGAAGTTTTAGATGGTTTCTTGGTTCCACTAGCAGATCCTTCATTGGAGCGTGGTTTGACATATGCATGCAGTTTTGAAGTTGGAACATTTGGGGTGGCACTGCTGAGAGCTGAGAGACCTCTTCGTTGAAGATATTCCTCAATCACACTTTTCCCCACTTCTTGGCCAATAATGTTCTGCAGATGAAAATGAAATCAAAGACATACAGGAATTCCTACAGTGATTGCAACAAAATTTACAGGTATAAAAATCAATGAGAACTAAAAAGAAGGGATCTGGCTAGCATGATAAGGAGGGACAGATCCCAACTCAACAGAGGCTCCAACAGAGTGGACTTCTGGAAGGGACTGAAATCCTGGTCCCCGCGCACGCCATCTCAGTTGCTAATATGCACCCACTTATATTCTAATGGTAGAAAAGGTGATAAAAAAATGCTTAAATCGGCTTATATAGACCACATTTAAACTTTAAAGCCAACTTCTATTTTCACACATAACCACTAAGTTACAGAAGAAAACATCAAAGTTTGCAATTGCCGAACACAATAGCTTCTGCAAATCCCTATAGACTTAACGAAGTTCATAAAATCACCATCTGAGAATGTGAAAGTTAGTATAGCCTGAGTCACGAGCTAGTCCAAATGAAATGATACAGGCACAACCGGCAAACATGATTTAATTGCCCACTAAAATTAGTCATATAATAATGTCATAAACTTGTAATTACAATCCAGAATGTCCCAAAGCAAATTGATATCACGATATCCATAACTCCAACGATACGGAATACCACTGGATCATCAAAATTATTTGTGACCATCAAAGTTTTTAAGGTTACAGGAAAATCAAGTCATGTTTAATTCCAAAATTCATTACTTCCTTACAACCTAAAACCAAAACAAAAAAAAATATATATGAAACCAAAAAAGAATACGCAGAAAGCAAAATCAGCAGGTATTATAAAAATAACTAGAGAGACCGAAATTATACATCGAGGTACTCTTTGGCGTCAAGTGGCTGAGCGAGTTCACAATAGGAGACTAACCCCGATACAATCTCTCTATCCAAATCCAAACCCGTCTCCCTCTTCCCGCAAAGATCCACTAACGCCTTCTCCAGCCATTCTCCCGCTGTTCCCATTCTACCTGTCTCTGTCTCCCTCTGAGCTCGAAAGCGAAGAGAACCAATATACAATTTTTTGGGCTTTCGCTTTAGTAACTAGAGAGGCAGCCTATTAAATTATCTCATTTCTATCCAAAATTTAATTTGATCTGACCAAAATACCCACACATACAAAATGATTTTACAACTATTAACATTAGTGAAGCCAATGCTGAAGGGTCGGTCCGGTTCTCGTCAATGTAAAACCTTCATTTCTAGTTCTGTATTAAAAGAAAGTCCAGTTAGACGGCGGAATGCGGCGGCCGGAAAAAGACATGTAATAAGAAGATCAAGGATTCTCATCAGTACTGTCAAATTTAGGTGAACGACGGATACTCTCTTCCTTGAAGAGAAATATAGTACGTCAAATGGACCAAAGGCTGCTTTTTCTGGACTATAGAGAATACACTTTCATCCCCCCGTTCCGTACGAACTCCTATTGAACCGTAACTTTTGCAAATTTCAGGCCGATATATATCTTTCAAGCAGCACCGGTTCTATCACGTTTCAATGCAGTAACTCTTTTTTGAGGTAATTCTTTTCTTAGATGCTGTCTTTTTGTTCATGTTCAGTTTGATTGCTAGGAAAATGGAAGGAAAGAAAGAAAAAAAATTCTGAACCCCTGTTGGCTATTCTTTTTGTTTCAATAAATTAGCAGACGTGTTTTTTTTCCATAATTTCTCTCTTTAGTTTTATTTGAATCGTAAATTGAATGAATAGTGTCCGTTGTATGCTATTTTGTGGTTTTAGGACATCTAAAGCTTGAAGCAAGTCAAAAGGAAGCGTTAAGCAGCTTCAAAACTAAACTGGTTGATGGTTTGTATGTGGTAATGGGTCCATTAGTACTGCCTAAGCATGTCGCTGAAGTTGTAAAACACCAAAAAGACCCTTTAAAGGCACTTGAAATGTTCAATTCAGTGAAAACAGAAGATGGTTTCAAGCATAACTTATTAACTTATAAAAGCATGATTGATAAGCTTGGTTTTCATGGTAATTTCAAGGAAATGGAAAATTTACTTTTAGAGATGAGAATGAATGTTGATAATAGTTTGCTTGAGGGAGTGTATATAGGAGTCATGAGGAATTATGGTCGTAAAGGGAAGGTTCAAGAAGCTGTTGATGTTTTTGAGAGGATGGATTTTTATAATTGTGAGCCCACAGTTTTATCTTATAATGCTGTCATGAATATATTGGTTGAATATGGATATTTCAATCAAGTGCATAAAGCATATCTGAGAATGAGGTATAAAGGAATCGTTCCTGATGTGTACACATTCACAATTCGGATAAAGTCTTTTTGTAGAACAAGGAGGCCTCATGCTGCTCTGAGGCTGCTCAAAAACATGCCTTCACAAGGATTTCAGTTCAATGCAGTTGCATATTGTTCAGTTATAGCTGGGTTTTATGAGGAGAGTCATACTGTTGAGGCTTATGAATTGTTTAATGAGATGCTTATGATGGGGAGTTCTCCTAATATTGCTACATTTAATAAGCTTATACATACTCTCTGCAAGAAGGGGGATGTCCTAGAAAGTGAAAAACTGCTCAATAAGGTTCTGAAGAGGGGGGTGTCCCCAAATTTATTTACGTACAATATTTTTATTCAAGGGCTTTGCAGAAAAGGTGCACTTAGTGAGGCTATCAGTCTTTTAGATAGCCTAGCAAAGGAAGATTTAACCCCTGATGTTGTCACTTATAACACAGTAATTTGTGGATTGTGTAAGAACTCTAATGTTGTAGAAGCTGAGTACTATCTGCATAAAATGGTGAATGAAGGGTTGCAGCCTGATGGATTTACTTACAATGCTGTTGTCAGTGGATATTGCAAAGCCGGTATGATTCAAAATGCAGATAAGATTCTCAATGATGCAATCTTCAAGGGATTTGTGCCAGATGAGTTCACGTATTGTTCCCTAATTAATGGGTTGTGCCAGGATGGTGATATTGATCGTGCTGTTGCTGTATTTAAAAAGGCTTTGGGGAAAGGATTAAAGCCTAGCATTGTTCTATATAACACACTAGTCAAAGGATTGTCTAAGCAGGGACTTATTTTGCACGGATTGCAGCTGATGAATGAAATGTCAGAATCTGGTTGCAGCCCCAATTTATGGACTTACAATATAGTTATAAATGGATTGTGCAAGATGGGTTGTGTCACTGGTGCCAATAACCTCGTGAATGATGCCATTGCCAAAGGCTACATTCCTGACATTTTTACCTTCAATACTTTGATTGACGGCTATTGTAAGCAGCTGAAAATGGAAAATGCGATTGAAATTCTAAATACTATGTGGAGCCATGATGTTACTCCTGATGTGATCACATATAATTCCTTGTTGAATGGGCTATGCAAGGCTGCAAAGTCTAATGATGTGATGGAAACTTTTAAAACAATGATAGAGAATGGATGTGTTCCTAACAAAATAACATACAATATACTTATAGAGAGCCTGTGCAAAGCTGATAAAGTAACTGAAGCATTTGACTTGCTTCGGGAGATGGAAAAGAAAGGTTCGATTCCAGATACAGTTACCTTTGGCACATTGATAAGTGGGTTTTGCAATAATGGGGACTTGCATGGTGCTTATCAGTTATTTAGAAAAATGGAAGAACAATTCAAGCTTTCTCATACAATTGCAACCTACAATATTATGATCAGTGCTTTTTCTGAAAAGCTACATATTAATATGGCAGAAAAGCTTTTTCATGAGATGGGCGACAAAGGATGTCCTCCAGACAATTATACTTATCGTGTCATGATTGATGGTTTCTGCAAAACAGGGAAGATCGATTCTGGTTATAGTTTACTCCTGGAAAATTTTGAACAAGGATTCATTCCGTCACTTTCAACAATTGGTCGGGTCATAAACTGTCTTTGTGTGGATCATAGAGTTCATGAGGCAGTTGATATCGTTCATCTTATGGTGAGGAAAGGTATTGTCCCTGAGGACGTAAACACCATATTTGAGGCAGATAAAAGGGAGGTAGCTGCTCCTAAGATTGTTGTGGAAGACTTGTTGAAGAAAAGTAATATAACTTATTATGCCTATGAACTTCTTCTTGATGGTATCAGAGATAAAAAGCTACTAAAAAAGAAAGCTTCCAAGTAGGTGTTCTTGAGATTCTGGAAAAAGCTCATACAATTGGTGTGCTGATGGAATGGTTAGTAAAATACTTGCTCTGGGGAATATTCACAAAAATGCCAGAAGCTGCTGGGCAGAGCTGTTAGATAGGAGTGGCGTTTGAAAGTGAGTTACTGCAGGATGCATGGTAGTTTCTGCCGCACTTTTCAGTTCTCACCTCTGTTTACTGTATATTTTCCTCATCAATTTTTTTTTCAAATCTTTTAAAAGTGTGCCCTCGAATGAAATCAGACCTAAGCATTAATATTTCCCATGTCAGCCTACAAAGTATGCCTTAACTTTGTTGATTGTAATGCTTTAGGGAAAATTTGTTAATGCAAAGATTTTAAATCCACCAAATATGAGCTCTGCCGGAATCAGATTGCAATACAATGACAACAAAAGGCATTAGATATATTTTACAGATAAGGGAGAGAGGCAAGGGAAGGGGAGATGATCTCTGTGCTTGCTCTTTATGTATAATTGAATCAATAATTTGCATGACATATTGTAATTGTCTATAATGTTAATGATAGTTTGTAGCTAGTATAACATAGTTGACCATTTCTTTCGTGGGTCGAAGAATTCAATGCATTTATTACTCTGTGTGTGTGTGTGTGTTATTAAGTTATCAATTAGTTGGCCAAAGGATATCCAAGATACAAAATACCCTCATCCAAATTCAAGTGGTTTGTACTTGGTTGTAAAGTTCTTCAATTAATACTTTTAACAGGAAATCGATCTAATATTGTGGCCAGAATAGTTGGTAGAACAGAATGTCACCATTTATTCATTGTTATTACTAGTTTAGTTTGTTTGTTCCACATTGTCCAAAAGAGATGCATCGCACCATTTAAGATCCAACAAATGAACTTTTGGCTGTGGTAAACTATTGCAATAAAAAATAAAAAAAGAGTGTGTTTTGAAACTTGAAATGATTTTTGTAAAACTTAAAACAAAAAAAAATTAAAATATATATATAAAAAATGAAAAACAGCATTTGAAACACATAACAAAAAACTTAAAAGTGTATGATATAAAATTTAATATATGTAACAAATAGTCCTTCTGGATATCATGGCGTGTTCAGTATCGGGTACCCACAAAGCTTCTGAAGAAGTCCTTGTTTAAAAATATTGGAACCAGAGAGAAACGAGTTCTTGCTCTCCTGGGTTGAGGTGCTGAAACAACATCCTGTAGTGAAAATGCTGAGCCCTTTCCATGAAAAGACCATTGTTTTTCTAAAGTTTCCGATACAAACTGCTCTCAAGTCTGCTAGTTGATTGGTCTTTTCAATCAATTCTGGTTTTTCTCTGTCGTTCTTAGCTCGGTGTAATTTTGAAATAATGCCACTGGCCTCCTTCAGTTAATGTTGTTTTCAGCTTCAATAAATTTGAAAAACTATTGCTAGAAATACTGAAAAAGCGGGCATTTAAAGGAAATTCACAAGAGGAATGATTGAAATGCACTGTAATTGTCTTACCAACTAACCACGGCACAAAATTTAGAATTCACCTCATCAAATGGGCAAAGAAACTTCCAACCAAAATCAAAATGCTCATTCATGTTTAATAAACAGCTCAAATATGGAATTATACATAATAATTCGTGCAAGTCAAAATTTCATAAAGAAACTAAAGCTGGTGAATAAAATTGTCTCATTTTTAACTCTTTGATGCCTGCTTTTCTTTGGCCTTTTGGATCTTCAGTACTTTCTTGACAATCTTCTGCTCTTCCACCAGGAAGGCCCGGATGATCCTACAGTTTCAAAAAACTTAAATAAGCTACCAAAAAAAAATATAACAGCAACAAATTTAAGAATGCTTCCAGTTTAATCCAATTCCACAGTTTATACAATATCAGATTAAACATGTTGAACATACCTCTCCCGGACAGCACCTCCAGATAATACACCACCATAGGGACGGTTGACAGTCCTCCTATTCCGAGATAGTCTAGACCTCTTGTATTCAGCAGGTCTCAAGTGAGGAATCTGCAGTTACATCCAGTGTTAAAAAAGATAGGATGCACAAGAATATTGTTTAAGTTTATGTGGTGATTATCAATGCTTGAAACATAGCACATCCAACAATGTTATTAGCTGGAGACATGATGGCAGCTTTACAATCAATCTCAATTGAAATTATAGAAGTACATACCTAACCATGTCGACCATACATCAATAAAAAAAAATAATAGACCAGAAGTTCAATCATTTTAGAACCAGAGAAGCACAAAATAGAAAACATTTGCAGAACAGTAATTATATATGGGATTTGTCATCCCAATCCTGACAGCTAGATGCTTAAAATGAAACTCAAATAAATAAAATAACATCACCATAAATTCAACCAAAAATGGGTTTGCCAGGTGCAAATGCAAGCATGCAAAAAACTGAAACAACTTTTTACTTTGTTCACTGCTCACTTAGCCAATTTCATCAAAGGCACTGGAGAGAAAATACCTCAACTGATGACAAAACAAAAAACTAGATTGCAAACAAGATTTCATTGCATCTAATAATCAATTTAATTTGCAAGGAAGTAAAATTGAGATTGCACAAAACACTGACAATTTAGACAGATAAAGAACAATAAAACCATACCCCTTGGATCCTTTTTCCCGTCACGGGACACTTGGGGCCACTTGCTCTCTTCTTAGTGGTCTGGTACACCAGCTTCCCCCCTAAATTTCAAGCAATTTTGAGGAATAAACAATCACATTATTATTAAAATGTACAAAAAAATTATTAGCAATTAAAAATGATACTTTCGGAAAAAATGCGACTAAATCGTCTAGTAAACTCAAATAACCCCAACAAAATGCAGTATTGAACATTGATAGATATCTCTGAAGAGCATGAAAGAATAACCTATGACTCAGTTGGCAAAGCATCTTCACATTTTACTGAATACTACAGATTTATTTCTGAAGATAGCATATCATTTCATGAACTAAAATTTCCATATCAACATGGTTTCTGTTTTCAGTTCTGAGGGATGATCGGCTACAACATTAAACAAGAATTTCCAGGAATTATGTCAAGAATAAATCCTTTGGTAAACATTAATAATATATAACATCTTCAGATACAACACAATCCATAGAAATGCAGTTCTACAACACTTCGTTAAGCTTTGAGTGAATTGTTTGTCATGCTTCAACACTCAGACATATAATACAACAAAATCAACATTCCAGCATCAGTGAGCACGCATCTTTTAAACTCGAACAAACTCCAAGCATCTAGTTATTTAAAACCACAACACAGAGATCTAAATGTAACAATAAAACTCTTCAAACCCTAGCATTAATCTGCGAACAAGTACATATTAATATACATATACATCAAAGGCCATAATATACCAGGGGTTTTGACGACCCGGTGCTGGTTGGACTTGGTAGCATAACTGTGGCGCTTGCGGTAAGTAAGACGCTGAACCATTTTCGTTCAATTATCCAAAGATGGGGGCAGCAACCAGAGAGTTTTGCTGGGCGTGGAGGGAGCAAGATAAAGCCCAATGCCCTAGATCCAACGGCTACGGATTCTTAAATTTAACGGTTGAGATTGGCTTTTTATTGGACCGAACCCGTTTGTGGTCCGAGTGGCTACCCTTTTTGTGAATAGTTTTACATTCAAAAGTAAATTACTAGTCCAGATCTCAGGATTACGGTGTCGTTAATGTAAACGTTTGAAGGGAAAGATGTTCGAACTAGTTCCTCGCAAGGTTAATGCTTCAGTTGCCTCTGGCAATTTTGGTGGTTCTTCTGTTGCCTCTACTTCTGCTTCAGGTTTTTGGTCTGCTAAAGCAGCTGCCAAATATTTCATCCGTGAAGCAGTCTTGTTGAGATGATTGTAGCATCCTTTCTCTCTCAAGAGCTGAGCAAAGTGGCATTTGCAGTAAAGGATTCCGTCCAAAGCAGCAAGGTTAATCCTTTCTCGTATTCTTTGCTATAAGTTTGATCATGGATTTTAAATTTATAACAAAAAAAAAGGAAAACTAATTGGATTACGAACCTTCTCTGTTGGGTACGCGGTTTTCTTACAGGATGTACATTGGTCTTGGGTTCCAGAGAACTTGCAGGAAAATATACTGGGAGTCCTCGTCTGCAGATAGGAGAAAATACATAAAGTTCAAAACAGAAACGTATACATTACCGAACATGCTGAAACAAATGAAATCAAGCAAATAGAGGTAAAAGGAAAGAATCTGAATACCTGTCCATTCTGTTTATTTCCAGCCGAGAAGCCATATATAAGCGAGAAACTTATCAGCCCAAAATGATAGAATGTGAGGAATTAACTGCAATGCTTGGACAAGGAAAAAGAAAACCAGGACTATAATGTTAAATGTATTAAATCTCACGTTGGGATTTGATAGCAAGACTGCCAGTCTTCTTGAAGAGTCGCTCGAAGTGAGGATTGCAGTATAAGACTCCTTCCATTGACGAATAGTTGCTCATCTGCAGCGAAGGAGTACTGGCAAGTTATAGGCAACACTTCCGGGAAACTTGGAAATTGATTCAGGTCTTATTTTCTATAAGAAAATTATACCCCAAGAAGCCCATTGCAGTGACTGCATTTGAAACAGGTCTTATGATAAGAAATCCCAACAGTTGTGTCAACATATCAATGGAGTGAACCGTCTTATCACAAGCCTTGCATTTATCTAGAGTCCCGCTGAATGCCATTTTCTCCGTTGCTTTTGTTTGTGTTCTTGTTGTCTTCTCGACTTTACAGAAGAAAAATATGATCCCTCTGTGTTATGTAATTGACAGTTACCAAGACAATGTCCACAGAGGATTTCTAGTTCCTCTCCTTCTGTAAAATAGATATAGCCTTCACCTTTTCTTAGAATAGTTAACAGGGATCAATCAAATGAAATGGATGGTATCAAAAGAAAAGACAGGTGAACCCTTACCGGAACACACAGAAAATAGTGGACTAAGAATAGAATGGAAAGATTTGTGACCCAGTGTTAGTGGGATGCTCGAGATAGGAGGAGCTGACTTCAAATGGGTAAATTTATCCTGTCAAGTGAGTAGACTGCCATTCCAATATCCCTTCTCAGTTGCATAAACTTATGTCAAATGTGCGGTAAATACTGTAGCAGAAGTAACAAGGAAATGGTAACTAGAAACTTTCAACAGCCGTTCTGTTGCATGTCATAAAAGACATAAATCCCTGGAAGAATTTTAGCCTTGCTTTACCCAAGACTACATCAAAAGTGTCATTGAAGTTTAGATGGTTGCTATGCATCAGTTAAAAAATGAAGAAAAAAAATTACTTTTGGTCAATATTATTATAGAACAAGTTAAAATTTCTTTAAAATAAATTAGAAATAAACTGCAATTGTCTTTATTTATTTTAGCAATTTTTATTCAAAAATTAAGAAACTCGACAATTTAACCTAACTATTCAAATAATTTCAATTTTGCTCAACTAAAATCCTTGAATCATCCTATAAATTTCATCCGCCTGGTAAATTCTACCAAAATGGTAAGATCAAGTTCAGACCAATTGCCCACGGGAGAATCTCAGAAGAAAAGCATGGCCTAGACAAGAAAATTCTACTTATAAATCCATCATGGCCTAGTCTTATCATGCTAGGAGAGACTGGGAAAAAAATTTCAATGTGGTTGCAGACGAACCCATTAAAAAGCCCAAACTAATTGGACGCAAACCCTGGAATGTTAAGATGCCCAGTCTGGTCCGATAAGGGCGAATATTGGAAATAAAAGAAACCCCTTTAAATTAAATTAAACGACGATATATGAATCAAACGCCAACACTGCAAAGCAATCAAAACTTTGTTGAGAATGAAAACATCAACAGATACAAACACAAAAAATTTCTCAGTCACAAGAGTAGCCACTGTACATAAATTACAGGTACTCACCCTTCAAATGCTATCTTCAAAAACCTCATAACCCTCTACAATCATGTCATCTATTCATTCCAATGGCAACTTCATTATTCCCCCAATTTGTACTCAAAATTGTCAGTAAAACAAAAAGAAAGTTAGATTTTTTGTGAATAACCAGCAGGGCATCAATCATCTGAGCCCAAAACCAACCCATTCAATGACGTTGAAAAGCATGATTCAGCAGATTGTCCCCGACCCCAGGCAAGTATAGAGTAAATTGTGATCATTTTTGCTCATTTACTCCACGGTCTACTTGAACTCCAAAAAATCACTGTTCTTTATCTTGAACGCACTCATAATTTTGACTTCATCATCTCCATCTTCTCAAGAATTGGCACTCTTTTTATTCTCATGGATGGAACCCTCTCTCAGTGCAGCCTGTGCCTCATTTTCCCTTCCCAATGCAAAAAGCGCAGCAGCTTGTAAGTAGTCAGCAATATGCCAAACAGGAGATATCAGTTGGGCTTTTGACGCATCATTGAGAGCTGCCTCTGGCATGTCACTAATGAGATAAGACAGACTTCGACGAGCAAAAGCTGTTGGTGAGACCATTGTTCCAACATCAATGAACTGCATACATAACAAATTGTTAATTCCATACCGGAATTACATTTTACCATCCTATTGATTTCGATGGTTATAGCAACACTATCAATCATTTGTCAGCAGGAATACAATATAAAAAAGAAACTAGAAACCTCTTGAATGGGCCCAAGATATAAACCAATATTACTGTAGACTCAGCCTAGTGTTCGAAAAACATCCTTTCCAAGACAGATCTTTTTTCTTCAATTATAATAATTTGAGGTAAAAACAATAGTATTTTGACCTTTATTATAATTTATGAACTCCATTATCCCTTTGACTGACGAAAACACTAGTCATTAAGTTATCCACTTCAATAAGTGGAGGAAGAAAAGAGAGGGACAATACAGAATCATAACATGATAGAAGCGTAACTTGAGCAAATAAAGTTTGAAAAAGTTCTATCCGAGTTCTTAACCGTGCTTTTAAGATGGTCAAGTATGCCAACAAAAGATCAGGTTGATTTTAAACCTTCACATATTTGGAAGTACCTTAGATTTTAAGAAAAATAGATAAAAGCACAGAAAAGCCGTCTAACCTTGGTATAACATTCAATGGCGGCTCTGAAATCTTTATGCCTAAATGCAACATCACCCTTGTTCTTTGAATTCAATGTTTCCTGCATCTGGCTGGTCCACATCTGGAAAGAGAGCTGCAAACGTAGCACAATGGTAAGAAGAGATAAGTCGGTTTGTTAAATACTAGAAATCAATGACATATGTGAACACACTGAGATACAGGTCTACATTGCATGTGCACAGGCACATATAAAGACCACATGAGATGTCTGACATGGCTGCAAGTGGGCTGCACTCATGTTTAAACTTTACTATGATCAAAATTGACACTAGCACCCCTTATGTTAACCAAAATAAGTACCTCATTCCCACACAAACTAGTAGTTGCCTAAGTTTTGTCTAAGAGTGGTTTGTGTGATGAAATAAGGGAACAGAAGAGGAAGCAAGAGTAGAATTGTATAGACTAAACAAAATGGTTACTGGTCAACTATACGGCGTTAAACATTTTTACATGAATGCATATATACATATCTAGATATAGAAAGACATTATAACATTTATGCATTTACAATCATTAACACAATCAAACGCAAAACATCTTTAAATGCTTAATTGAGGAAACAAGTACTTAAAGTCCCTATGATGCATTTGGTTATTATTTTGTATCCATATATAAGAAACAAACCTCTGTCGCTGCACCCTCGTCATCTTTATATCCAAGTTTATCCAATATCTCATGAATGGCAGTCAAATCCATTCTTAAGCAAGCTTCACCCAGCGGTGATAGAGGAAAAGCTGCAGCACCATGTGGTATACCCATCAATTCATGAGAAGGAACCTGCAGAGTTATCATTCGAACAAACAAAAAAGGTATTATTTAACTTTTCATACTAGAGAAGTCTACTCCTGCAAATACAAAGTCTCATATCATGTTTGTCAGTTTCTAAGATATGGTATTATAATCTAGGCCCCGCAAAACTTGTAACATTGACCAACTGCCTTTATGCTCAAATGTCTAGCTAATATGGACTCCACTGTTGAAATAAAGTCGAGTGAGCCAATTGATCAATCTCCAGATTCATACCAGCATTGTGATTGTGTTGCATTGGAGATGAAAAGATTGAGGTTGAAGATGAAAAGCCCAAATAACTCTTTGGCTAATCTATGAGTACCCACATCAAGCCCAAAGCCCATCTCATACTAAACCACTAAAGGACAAAATAACGGCTAGTTTTTTAAAGTTAAAAGATGTGCTTTTGTATGTTGTACCTAGCTGTTAGAAAAGTAAAGTGAGTTTGTACCTAGCCGTTAGGATAGTGTGTATATAAACACAAAATGTGTAAATGTTTAGACAATTGAATAAGAAGTAGAAAACAATTCACTCATCTTCTTCATCTTTCTCTTTGGTGAAAGTTCTCTCATTCTCTCATCAAACTTAACATCCACAACCACAAGAGATGGCAGACTACATAAAACAATGCAATTAACTGATTTAATTATAAGTTTGACACAAGAATGGGCAGTATCTCGTCATCATAATATTTCACATGGCTTTATAAATAGCGATTAGTAGGTTGCAGTATCGGGAGCAAGATGAAATGTACAGGTACATAGAATATAATAATTGACTCAACAAAGAAAGAAAAAAAAACCCTAACCTCAGTATCCTTCTGAAGAGGAACCAATGCAGCAACTAATGACCTTGGATTTGGCCTGTCTCGGGGCTCATACTGTAAACATTGTGAGGCTAGATGCACTAACTCAGTTCCTTCATCATTAGAAAATTGGCCTTCCAAACAAGAATCTGTCAGTGTCTGAATGTTCCGATCCCGTATTAGGTCCAATGCCTGTAAGAAAAAATGTAGATGGATGTAATATGCGCAATTGTATTTAGTCCTTTGTGCTCAGAAGAAAAGCCCATAAACAAAAATAACTATAATAACTATAACATTCATTTCATGGACTTAATGGTTATTACTCCGGATTCCCATCAGCAATGATCGCTGTGGTCAAATAGCTTCTAAGATTTGTAATCAACTTATGTTCAAATCAATAGAAAGAGCCATACTAATAAATATTTTAAGCATATACCAATGTATTTGCTTTGATGATGCACGTATAGATCTCCTTAGTTTTAATCTCTCTTCCTACTTGACCCAATGTCCATTGTAACACTAAACTTTCCTTCATTTCCACACCCTAAAAAAGAAAAGAAGAAATGGGCGTACTCAATTTAAAAGTTCTGACTCTTTCAAGAAATCAGAAGTGCTTCTGTTTACACTGTCATATCTTCATTAGTTGATGTTAGATGAGACCTACACCAGGCAAGAAGTTTAGAAGATGATCAAGCTGGTACTCAGCACACTATGATGAGAAAGAAAGCATGCCGCCCAATAGAAAATAGCATCTTCTGACTAGCAGTTTTTATTACATTTGAGGAAAAAAGGGAGCATATAAGCAGTTAACAGTTGAAAAGTCAGCTATATCCTCACAGACCATACAATCAATCAAAGCTAAAAATCAACCACCAATAGCCAGATTGTAGAAACAATTCCTTTGAACAAATATGAGGCTCCACTCCTTCCAACATGATACTCAAATATATATTTACAATCATTTGACATTTTATGGTTTGAAATACATTTTATCCACTTCCGGAAGCAAATTTAACTTTATAAAAGATCTATATACTACAAGTCATTTCCAGAACAAGTTCAAGGAATCAAGCAAAAGATAGACAAATTACTCTTCTTATTCATAAGATTCAAATATAACTGTAGCCTTCTAAAAGATCATCTCCAGTGGCATTCCAGATTCCCACTAGGATAGCAAAAACAAACGAAAATTGCATTTCTCATGCTGAAAGATTCAACATGTAAAATAATTCATTATAGAACAAGTGCAAAATAAAACAGTATATGACACAGTATTGCTGCTAATAACACATACAATAAAAGAAAGCTGTAAGCAGATTGCAGTCAGATTTCATTTCTAATGGCCTATCAAGAAAAGAACTCACATGGCTCGGAGGAATATGTTTCCCACTGAGAAGGTCAAGTAGCAAGGTGCCAAAACTATACATAACACTTTCTGGTGTTACTCTTCCTGCAGGAAGAATGACACATAGGAGTTATTTAGGGCAAAGCAGAATCAAAAGGAAATTGTCCCAACAATTACAAAGTTATGAGACTGTATATGCACACAGCATCCATCAAATTGCAAAGAGCAAAAAATTCATTACAAAGTGAGGATTCAATGCCAGTAAGGAATCTAATTATACTCTAACTCGACTTGCACATATCCCAAATATTCAAGTCACCAAGTACCATAATCCTTTCACCAGTTCAGTCAAATAGTTTTATAAAAAGGAATTCACAACACAGTATCAACATCAGATGGCATCCCAAACAGAAACTCAATGAGTAATAATTGCCTTGCAGTAATATCACCATTGTGTCAATCAACATGTAATGTATCAAATCCATAAAAGACTAATTTCTGCAAACTATTGTTACAACATCCTCTGCAGTAGATAGCAAAAAAAATAACTAAATCAACATCAATGCCGAAATAAAGGTGTAAGAACTTATGGGGGCAGAGAGAAATTATAGATGACCTTTTTTAACCTTTGGCCAAAATTAAGCAAAAATTTATCATAAGAGTATTTTGTTTTATCTGGAAATAAAACACAAGTAATTAACAGATTCTAGTTTCAAGGTCACCTAGTCTTTACACACTGTGAGGACAACCAACAACAGCCAGACATATGGCACATGCAGAAAATGCATTTAACGACTTGAATCTGCCCATTTGAAACATAGAATATAAAAGCCAGTATCACAAACGTAAAATAAGTCAAACAGATCATGGATGATTAAAAAAGATTGGTGTTCACTTTTGTCTTACCTGTTCGCAAGTACTCGGGAGGAGTAAAAGCCAGGTTTGTGCTATAGCTTCTTCCATCTCTACTGTTCTTCATCAGACCATAGCATGAAAGTCTAGGGTTCCCATCCTGAGAAATGATATGAAGTATGCTAAATCCTAAACTGTGTAAATGGGCAATGACTTTGACAAAGTAACGTACATACATCGTCAAAAACAGTCCTGTAAGCATTTAGATC
This sequence comes from Xylocarpus granatum, assembly GCA_019650275.1. Classification (NCBI taxonomy): domain Eukaryota; kingdom Viridiplantae; phylum Streptophyta; class Magnoliopsida; order Sapindales; family Meliaceae; genus Xylocarpus; species Xylocarpus granatum. The sequence goes on along the minus strand of BNST01003239.1, from coordinate 199,540 downwards.
ATGATATAGGGTACGCCCTTTGCTGGTACAATATTCTAGAGCTTCTGCAAGATGTAAAGCCACCCTCAGTCGCATAGCCCATTTCATAGGTTGTGTTTCCCCTGAAACATGTAATAAATATCAACTGTAAATGCAAAGCATTCTGACTCATATGATGATCCAACTAAGCAAACTTAAAATGAAAAAAACAACAGATAGCATCCAACATTGAAAGGAATCAGATTTCACCATATAGGACCTAGTTAATAAGAAAAGTGTCACACATTGCCATTACTTACTAGTTTAGGGTGCTCCAATTAGAATAATCAAACAAAATCCAAAAAGGGACCTTTCTATTAATCCCAAACTTAGTCAAAAACAGCTAAAAAATGTAGCAGAAAATAAAGCGTGATGGTTGGAACTCAAAACTATGACAATTACTTATAGCTGACGTTTACTAAAGAAAATATATGTGTTCAACAGAAAGGCAGATTCTATGAAGAGTCAGTCCCTCATCATCACATGCAACAGAAATTAAAAAAGACTGCCCTTCGTGGCTGCATTAGGAGACATTAGAAAGACTGAGGTGATACACTAAGAGAGTTGGCTCGGTAGTTCACAATGAGGATTCCCTGCCTGACATGTAGGAAAGTTCCTTTCTGCTTTGTGACTTGAAACATAAAAACAAGTACAGAAGGAACTATCAAACTTACAATGAAACAGGTGCTTTGCTAGTGTATCATTTGGCATATATTCTGCAACAAGTAATCTTTCATCACCTTCACAGCAACAACCAAGTAAATTTGCCAACCTATGGTTCCTAAGCTGGCCAACAGCTCTTGCTTCTTCCTGAAGCAACAGAAAAATAAAGTTAAATATCTAATAAACCTCATATTGTAATGAAAAGAGGGATCACTGCATCAGTAACTTTTTATACACTAAATATTTACGAAGCATGAAGCAAGCTAATGCCAAGGACCATGCCATTTTTTCAGATACTGTTTTAATTCTGCAGCTACTAAGAATAGAATACAGTACTCATACAACATAAAGTTTTCGACTACCAAAGTCATTTGGACATGAGTCCACGAAATAACACAAAAGCACAATAGTAGTCAGATTGCTTGACAGATGAAAGGTACACTTACCAAAAACTGTCGACCATCGGGCCAAGCCAACCTATTAAATCGCTTAACAGCAATCCGTCTTTGATTCTCCAGTTTTCCCTTATAAACCACATTTGGTGCCTTTTCTCCGTGTTCAGAAACTATATTTTCTGCAGCAAATCCGGAAGTGGCCATCTTAAGTGTCTCAATAGAGTATTCACAGAACAAGGGCACGTTATCAACTTCACCTTTCCCCTCATTTTCTGCAAACCACAAAACAAACTCAAACATTGGAAGTCACGTTCCATAAGGCATAAGTGAAGAACAAAAAACCAAGATCCCACTTCGCTTACCAATAGTTTGAGCCTCGGGCACAGCTTCACCATACTCCGAACCCCAACAACACACGGAGAACTTCGAACAATCACAGCCCATCCCAACACCAAATTCAATGACGACCCTTAAACCCTCAAACTTCAAGAAATACTCCTATTTTCACGTACTAAATGCAGCAATTTCATGGTATCGAAGTCAAAAGCTTAACCGTTGACACCATAATTGAAAAAAAGATTTGTGAAGCCAGATGCCAAATTCCACACAAAGCAACCCCAATTGGCCTGTGAAAATAAGAATTCAGTGGTACATTAAATTTTAAAGCTACAAAAGAAGATAACCAATACTTAGAATCTTACATGCTACGTCATTTGCTCCTGCAATAAAACTAATACGTGGAATCAACTAAACTTATCTAACTCAAATCAGCTATAACCTTTATCAGTTGGATTTTCCGTTTCGTTTCATTAAATCAGCAAAACAAATAATCGAAACTCTACTTTCGTTCCTTTTTAACAGCTTTCTCACCAACCAAACAATAATAAAAAAAAACATCAGAGTCAACTTACAGACCGGTCAAATAAAACTTTTCTCTCTTCTAGCGCCACTCCAAATGATTATTCCATACAGAGAATAAGCAGAGCAGAGAAAGCTTCATAACTTGAAATGAACCGCACCGACTCCTCGGTCTCCGTTTAGTCAACAAAAAAAAATTAAAAATACTTGTATACACACACATATACGCGTATACATATCAAGAATTTTTAATTTTTATTATTATTTATATTATTATTAAATTAAATAATTAATATTACATTATATATTTAAAATTTATAATAAAAATTATATAAAATTAAAATATTATATTTATACATATATATAAACACGTGCGTATATAAACAACAATGTAATTTCCGTATCTACGCCGTAGTGTGTGCGTGTGCGTCCGTTCATTTATTTCCCACCGACATGTCTTTCTTTTCCATTATCAATTTCCGTCCTAAAAAGAAAATATTTAAATAATATTTAGAGCCTGGTACAAAATAAAGTATTGAAATTGCGGCAGCAACTGTTGTTTTTCCCCTGTCCGCCGTGGGCAGAGGATTTTAATCCACAAAGGTGTAGTGGGACAGAGGGATGAAAAGTTGGAGTCTTGTCGTTTGATTTGAGCGGTGAAATTGAACGAGACAAAATGAGATTGAGCACCATGAACGCCATAATTCAAGCAACTGGAATGTTCTTATCCATATCACTAACCAACCATTAGCCGGAAACCCATAGAGGTGATTCGTTCAAAAGAGTCTTATTAGCTGGGATGACGAGCGCCAGTAACAAAATAAAAAAATATTTTATTTCATTAATTAAATAATAATAATAATATTATTAATTAATATATTTATTTTATTTTATAAATAAAATTTTACACACATCTTGGAAAAGAGCTAATTATAATTAAAATGGGTAATGAATCATATTAAATTATTAATTTGGGAATATCTAAAATATTCCTTAAAATATTTATTACATTCTTAAAATATTTGAAACGAGGTCTCCCAGCGATGGAACGACCAACTACAAAACAAAATCATGATGAGAGATAAACGCACGATCTCATCCGTCCATCTAAGTCAACTTTTTTTGCTGCTCAGATACACCAGATATTTACTCACCACTCGACACATGCGCACCGTATCCCGGCTCAAGGGTTTCTTTAAAACCGGAACATCCACACGCTTCTCCGTCGCGTGAGTGAATAACCAAATCATGCCGTACATTTTGCTGTCCGTATAACCACCCATCCGTCAAGTCACGTGAGCGCGTGAGATTCTACCTCGATGAAAACGAAAGATCCGTTTCTATCCCTCGTCAAACCTAGAAACGACGACTTGAACCATTTTCGCAAATATTTCCATTTCTCGACCTAAATAACAAAACGTCAAGATTGCTATATAAAAAGGCTAAGAAAAACTTCCCACCTCTTCATAACAAATTCTCCCACGCAACAAACTTACTAAGAAGAACAAGGTACGCCTAAAACCCTAGTCTTCAATTATTTTGCGTAATATTTCAAGTTGAAACTCCAAGAAATTTTGAATAGCTTTTAGATATATAGATAAATACGGAAGTTGTGGTGCTGTTAATGGGGAAGGGAAGAGCTAGGGCGGTGCTAGGGCAAAAATTGAGTGCGTCAACGACCACAAAATTAGGATCATTGAATATACCGTCTGGGCCAGTGTATTATCCAACTGAAGATGAATTTAAGGACCCGTTAGAATATATAGATAAAATTAGGCCAGAGGCTGAGCCTTATGGGATTTGCAAAATTGTTCCACCTAAAAGTTGGAAATCACCATTTGCTTTGGATTTAGGTTCATTTACATTTCCCACCAAAACACAGGCAATTCATCAGTTGCAAGCAAGGCCAGCTGCTTCCGATTCTAAGACTTTTGAGTTGGAATATAGTAGGTTTTTGGAGGAACATTGTGGAAGGAAATTCAGTAAGAAGGTTTTGTTTGATGGGGAGGAGTTGGACTTGTGTAAATTGTTCAATGCAGTGAAGAGATTTGGAGGGTATGATAAAGTTGTCAAGGAGAAGAAGTGGGGGCAGGTTTTTAGGTTTGTTAGGTCGAATGGGAAGATTTCAGACTGTGCTAAACATGTGTTGTGTCAATTGTATTATAAGCATTTGTATGATTATGAGCATTATTATAACAAGTTGAATAAAGAGGTGGCAAAAAGTTGCAAGAGGGGGTTAAATGGGGATACAAAGAATGAAAACAAGTTTGAGCCTTCAAGCTCAAAAAGGAGGCGAAAAAATAAAAGCGATTATGAGAATGTTCGGGTTTGTGACAGGGTTGATGAGGAGGATGAGCTTGACCAGATTTGTGAGCAATGCAGAAGTGGGTTGCACGGGGAGGTTATGCTTTTGTGTGATAGGTGTAATAAGGGATGGCACATATATTGTTTATCACCGCCATTGAAGCATGTTCCACCAGGGAATTGGTATTGCTTAGAGTGCTTGAATTCTGATAAGGATAGTTTTGGTTTTGTTCCGGGTAAGCATTTTTCAGTGGATTCTTTCAGGCGTGTAGCTGATCGTGCCAAAAGGAAGTGGCTTGGGACAGGATCTGCTTCACGTGTTCAAGTGGAGAAAAAGTTTTGGGAAATTGTGGAGGGATCAGCAGGTGAGATTGAGGTCATGTACGGCAGTGACTTGGACACTTCCATTTATGGAAGTGGTTTTCCCCGCATAAATGACCAGAGACCAGAATCTGTGGATGCCAATGTATGGGATGAATATTGTGATAGCCCGTGGAATCTCAATAACCTACCAAAGTTAAGAGGTTCAATACTTCGAATGGTTCATCATAACATTACCGGGGTTATGGTGCCTTGGCTTTATGTTGGCATGTTGTTCTCAGCTTTTTGCTGGCATTTTGAAGATCACTGTTTTTACTCAATGAATTATCATCACTGGTATGTATGCCGGTTTACCTTGCATAATTTTTCTGTAGTTTAGTCTTTAAACAAACAATTCTTTTGTTATTATTTTTCTCACAGTTTTTTGATTTTATAAATATCTTATGTGTTGTTGGAGATGAAATAATGTATTAAAATGGTTACTTAAGTCAGTTAACCAGGCTTGGGTTGTAAAGAAAGATGAGACTCTGAACAGAAGGTGAAATGCCTTTAATGTTTATTGGCATTGGGAGTTCTTCTTTCCCTTGCTGGGTGCTTCAAGTCGAAGTTTGATCAATATAATTTTCTGTTGCTTTTTTGGTTAAATTTTGTTATTACAGTTAAATATCCAAAATTTGGTTTGTTGTAAATAATTGGAATTCAAATTTGGTTTTCTTATACTTTTGTGTGATGCTTTTATGTTGTGAGATATTGGTTTATTAGAAAGTTGACTGCAACTACTTCTCTTGTGCTTTAGGGGAGAGCCGAAATGTTGGTACAGCATCCCTGGTAGTGAAGCTGGTGCTTTCGAGAAGGTAGTCCTTTGTATTAGTTTTATGTTTTTTCAGTTTCAGTTGAAGTCTGCCTTTTCTTAACTTTGTGGTCCTTTTTCTATTCTAGTTCTTTATTCTGTGTTTTTTCACACTAATTTGATACAAGCAGAAGAGTATTCTCTGTGGTGGCCCAGCATATATACTTGTGATTTCTTGATTATTGTCTCATTTTGGTGATGATCTTTTAAATGAGTTCTATGCTCAGGGAATCAAATTAATTTGGAAGTTTGGTGGTTATTCATTGTTGTATTCCAAAGTATATATTGACCCTTTTTTCTGGCAAAGAGAGTGCTTGTGATTGACAGTAACCCTTTTTTTAGGTGATGCGGAAGAGCCTTCCTGATCTTTTTGATGCACAACCAGATTTGCTCTTTCATCTTGTCACCATGTTGAATCCTTCAGTTTTGCAAGAACATGGAGTTCCAGTCTACAGTGTACTACAGGTTTGATATGCGAGGACATGGGCTTATGCTGCCCCATATATATAGATATATCAATATTGGTTCAAATAGAAACAGACAATACCAATGAGAATAAGAAAGATAAACTCATATAATAAGTGCCTCCAGTATAATTTGTGGGAATAGGGGTGGGGTTTTGGCTGTATAAGATAAATATATAGTTGTTCTAATAAAACAGACAATGTTTAATATTTCACTGAAAGGTTAACCAATAGAAATAAGAAAAGATAAACTCATCTGGTTCTTAAGTGGCCTCCAATATACTTTTGTGCGAAGACAGGTGGGGCCTTGGCCATGTAAGATTGTTTTATACATGTGTCTCTTATATTGTACTTTCTGCCTGTATTTGTTGCAGAGTTACTTGTATGGTTTCTTTCCTATGTAACTTTTGAAACAGCTTTGATGTCTTCAAAGATGTATTATCTTTTCGGTGGCTGTCGATGCCATTTTTCTTTATGTATTCTGTAGGATACATTTGATGTGGCTCTTGTGTGGGTGCTTTCTGGCAGGAGCCTGGTAACTTTGTCATCACATTCCCCAGGTCTTACCATGCAGGATTTAATTTTGGTATGCTGACTGCTATTCTGTTTTAATTGGTGATTGGTTTAGAAGGACACATATAGTCACATTAATAGATAATGAGTTACTTGTAGCAGAGAAAACCTTAGGCTTTTTGGTTGTTTCAGGTTTAAATTGTGCGGAGGCAGTCAATTTTGCTCCTGCTGACTGGTTACCTCTTGGTGGTTTTGGAGCTGAACTTTATCAGTTGTATCACAAAGCAGCTGTTTTATCTCATGAAGAGCTTCTTTGTGTGGCAGCCAAGGTTGTGACTTATCTGACCTGTTTTGTATATAAAAAATTTGTATTTTATTTAATTAATGTGTATTTTTAGTTGCCACCTGTCAGGAGTTTGGATTGTTAACTTAGTCGAGTATTTTAAGTAATGTTATCAAGGTAAAAATGACAGTTTATTTTGTTATATGGAGATCATAAACAATTGGGAAACCTAAGAGAATAATCTTTGGTTATTCCAAAGCTTGTGGTGATTAAGTGACCAGCTTGAATCTCAGGGACAATGAGTGAAATTTGTCCTACAAAAGTTGGAATGGTTATGTTTGAACCTGGAATATGTGGAGTTTAATCGAGGGGGGGCTATTGGAGTTTCATCCAGGGGAGTTAGTAATTCTTAATGTTCTACAAGCTATTTCCTGCTATACTATGCTCTGTTATTCATATTTCCACAGTTTAGATTGGGAGTGCATAATCTCTGAGGGTGGAGGTGGAGCCCGAATTGAAAATTTTGGGATTGCCATATTAACCTAATTCTAAAAAAAAGTTCATAAATTAAGGGGCAAAATGTTCATTCTTTTTGGGCTTGTGGAGGGGTGGTGGAGCATAACAAACAATATTTTGTAGGTTAATTACAAATATATGACTCTAAAATTTGTCTCTGCTACTGTCTGAGGAATTGTTTTTCATTTCTTCCATAACAACCTGTATATACACAATCTGAGAATCTATTACTTGGCTTTGCCCTTCAGCTATTTTCGCTTTAATCCTTGTCTACCTTTAGCCCCGGTAAATGATTCTAGCTAGTTGGTGCAGATCTATATGTGTTTTCAGTTGAATATGGCTTTTTTTTGTTATTTTATTTTTTTTGCATTGGTTTATTGTTGTTCTCTTTCTAGCTACTTGATCATTGTTTTTTTTCCAACAGAGTGATCTTGATAGCAAAGCATTGCCTTATTTGAAGAGAGAATTACTGAGAATATACACTAAAGAAAGAATTTTGAGAGAGCGGGTTTGGAGAAAAGGCATCATCAAGTCAACCCCCATGTGCCCTCGGAAATGTCCGGAGTATGTGGGTACTGAGGAGGTAATTCTGTAATTTCTTACTTGTTTTTGGTTTTGGTGGTATGCAATGCAGTTATATTGGTTGTGATGTATATCTTTTGGTGGATTTTGTAGGATCCAACATGTATTATATGCCGGCAGTATTTGTATCTCAGTTCTGTTGTTTGCTGTTGTAGGCCAACTGCTTTTGTATGTCTGGAGGTAAGCAAATTTTGCTTATTTGGCTTGTGCAGTAATTTTGTGGCGACGTCAAGTGTATGCCTGTTCCATTGCTATCACCATTTTGAGTTTGAGAAATTCGGTCAATGCAAAGGAATTTTTTTTTCTGCTTTTACAAATTGTATGGTTTTCTAAGTTAGCTTAGGGGTGAAGAGCATCAGTTTTTTGTATATGTTGAATTTAATCTAATTCTTTGTAGATATTTTGTTTCTTTGTATTTTAGTTGATTACAAAGAGTGTTTTCTTTTCAAAATATGTTGGTACAGATTATTTTTAGGTTAATGAAATCTATTGGATTGGAAATTTTGATAAAAAAGTAACTCATTTTTTCTATATCCATTTCTGTTTGAAGTTTGAAAACAATTAATGAGCCTCTCAAACTGATAGATCTTATTTTTTTAAGTTTTATTTGTCAATAATATCTTCTTAATGCTCTTCTTTTTATTTTTTTCCGGAAGAATCTAGTATTAAGATGATTCAAAGTTATCCTAGAGCTCTTTTAATTTCTCTGTACTATTAGCTTCTAATGTGCTGTTGGAATTTTCCGTTTTCAATCACCGATATGTGTTCATTTTATGCAGCATTGGGAACACCTCTGTGAATGTAAAACAAGAAAACTTTGTCTTCTTTATCGTCATACCCTGGCAGAATTGTACGATTTGTTTCTTACAGTTGATAGATGTAGTTCTGGGGAGACATTGGAAAGTAGTAATTTATTACGGCGAATCTCATCTTCCAATCGGTCTACTACTTTGACCAAAAAGGTTTAACTATGACTTAATTTTTTTTTGTTGCCAAGTATCCGATAATTTCTTACATTATGCTTTTAGTTGGTTGGAATATCTTAATATTTTATGGCTTACAAACATTTGTTTCAGTTCTTAGTGCAACGAATTGAGTACCTACTACCTCACTATTTATTTGTCCTTGATCATGCTAAAGCTATACTACCTTTTGAGCATGTCCCTGCATCTCAGTATTAAGATGGTTTTCCTTATACATGTTCTTGGTTTTGAATTTCTGTCCATTACATTGGGTGAGGCCAGAAAGAATTTTTGAATTGACTATTTTGCCTTGTTTGCATGGTTGGATTATTGGTAGTTGTGGGACCAACTGGTTCCACTGTGGATGATGTAGACAAGAACATTTTCTCTGTGCATGTTTTTGTTTTTTATACGTCAAACAATTTCCCTTTTAAACAGATTCAGGCTGGCTGTTGGAAACTAATCAAACCCATATTTTCTAATTTCCTCTGATACTGTTATCATGCAAATACTTTTGCAGATCATAGTTTTATTTGTACAATGATTGCGTTCAATGTCAAAATGGACTTTGATTTAATTGTTAAACATCATTCGCACATTCTTTTGGTTAAGAAAACATATAAGGTTTGGAAGGGATTTTTAGTTCTGTTAGAGATTCTGTTGGGTTCATATGTTTTCATATACAAGGAAGGCTCTTTTTTTCCCCCTTTTTTTTTAACACACGCACATTTATATTTATAGCTTTATTGACTATTGCACTTTTCTTCTTTATTCATCTCAACTGAGTGACGGTAGTGAGTTGAAGAGGAGAATAGGTTCATAATTACTTCTCCTGGGTAATATCTGGGTCTCTCTTTGGAGTTTGTGAACAGTGACAGCATATAAGCATTTTGTAATTGATGTAGGTTAAAGGTGCCCGTGTTACCATGTCTCAACTTGCAGAACAGTGGCTTTCACGTTCAAGTAAAATTTTTCAGAATTTGTTTTCTAGTGATGCTTATGCCACTCTGTTGAGGGAAGCTGAACAATTTCTTTGGGCTGGTTCTGAGATGGAGCCGGTGAGCTTTGAGCCCTCATTGCTTCATTATTGCTTTATGCTCTTGAATTTGCATTCCATCACATACCAAGAAACAAACTTGTTTCATTTTCGAACACAGGTCAGGGACATGGTGAAGAAATTGATTGAAGCTCAGAGATGGGCAGAAGGCATAAGAGATTGCCTTTATAAAGTGGAGAACTGGTCTTATCATCCTGGCTCTAATTTGGAGAAAGTGCGGCTGGAATATGTTAATGGGTTGCTGGGTTTAGATCCTGTGCCCTGTAATGAGCCTGGGCATCTTATGTTAAAGGTTATAATGCTTTCAAGTTGGCTATAGTTTCAACTGTTTCCTTGCAGATGTATGATCAGGATCTTGAGGGGAAAACATGGTTTTGTTTATCACAAAGACATACGCATAAACTGTGAACTTTAATTTCAAATTTCTTTTGAACCTCCTGTTCCTTGCATCATATATCCTTGATCTCCCAACTGAAATTCTTTTGATTTTTCTTGTTTCCAAATTAGAATTATGCTGAAGAGGCAAGGGTGGTGATTCAGGAAATTGAGGCTTCCTTGTCAACAAGGTCACAGGTATATATGTCTGCAATCTTACATGCTTACTCTGGTCCATCTGTATTGTTATGTTTAACTTTGTTTATGTGGAAAAAGAAAAAAGTTTTCTGGCCTGATAAGTGACAGTTCAAATTAAATCATGTTTTGCTGTTTCTTTTCACCGTTCTTATTGATTGAGTGTTGTTTATTTTACATCATTGTCATTCCAGATCTCTGAGTTGGAGTTATTGTACTCTAGAGCTTGTGGCTTACCAATCTATATTGAAGAAAGTGAGAAGCTATCTCAAAGAATTTCTTCTGCAAAGGTATATGTACTTTATGAATTTAGCTCTTATTCTTGTCGTGTAATATTTTGAGCCTATTTTTGCCTGTGAATCCCTTCTTTATCGTTTCCTCCCCAGATCTATTGGGGGGTGTAAAAGATTGCATTTTATTACTTATATGTGTGCTTTAAATATTTTTTATTGTGGTCAGTGGCATGACTGTTAGATGATGAAAATGATAGTGAACTCAGGATTTTGCTAGGGTTTGAGAAACTTATGTTTTTTAAGGCTTGTAGCTTGATCCAATGTAGGATGGGCTAGGTTTTATGGTGGCTAAGTTACATAAAAAGTTGCAAAAATTTATGCACAACAATTTAAGGTTGTGTTGTGGTGATGTTTATTGTAAAACCAGATTTCCTGTTTATATGAGCAGGAGTTATGGGGGTAGAAAAGGAGGAGCGAACTGAGATTCAATTTAGAGACCACTGTAGTGCTAACAATTAAATAGCACCGCAGAGAGAATTAAAAGGATAAGCAATAGAATTGCAAATTGAACAATTAGGAAAAGATACCATGTCACCAATTTTAAACTTTTAAATTGTATGCCCAACTCGACCTTACTTTGAAGGGGTTGTTCCAATAATTTAATAGGCATAGGACTCTGAGTTGACAAACTTCATTTGAGGGACCTGTAAGGCTGACTCTGAAGATTTTAAGCAGGCTCAGTTTTATCTACAGATTAATCACAAATTCTATTTGTAGGGAAGAGATCAGCTTCATCTGAAATATTTAGCATGGTTGTGATGAATTTGTTTAAAGCTCAATGATGGTTTTTAGCAGTTCAGAATTGATATCCCCTCGTAGATAATCTGTTAGAAGTTTTATCATCAGAAGTGTCTAGAAATAACTTGTGTGTATGAGAATGTTGTCATATTATATGCCATCATTATGGTCTCTTATTTTGCATATTTGACCGTCCTAACTCTCCTATTCCATGTTTGCCCAATAAGATTGAATGTGAGTGATTTTGAAGCAGATATTTTTTTAGGCCAGAAGCATTTATTTGCCAGACCAAGAAACTTTTCCTGGCATCAGTTAGTCATTTGTTTTCTGTATCTACCTTGTCGTTCTCATTTTATTGTTGGTCCTTTAGGTCTGGATAGACAGTGTGAGAAAATGCATCTCAGATAAATGTCCTGCAGCAACCCAGTTCGGAATTCTTTACAAGTTAAAGTCAGAGGTGATTTCCATTTCTTAATCTTATATTTCTGTATCTTTTTGTCATTTTCTAGAGCCTTGGTTCTGATATTTCATATTTCTGTTGAATAGGTATTGGATCTTCAAATCCAAGTTCCGGAGACTGAAATGCTTTTGGATCTGATAGGGCGAGCTGAATCATGTCAGGCTCGGTGTAGTGAAGTATTAAGTGGTTCTGTTAGTCTAAAGGTTGGCTCCCCTGATCTTTCTTTAATCCATCTCTTCATGTTCATTGTTCATCAAAATTTTCTTTTGGGTAAGCATTGTATTAAGTTTTCAAAAATTTGATTTTGGCAGGTTGTTGATGAGCTGCTTCAAGAATTAGATGCTTTTCTTGTAAATGTGCCAGAATTAGAGCTTCTAAAGCAATACCATAATGATGCCATTTCCTGGAGTTGCCGCTTTAATGATATTTTGGTGAATATTCATGATCGGAAGGATCAACACAATGTGATTGATGAATTAAATTGCATTTTGAAAGCTGGAGCATCTTTGAGAATTCAAGGTTTCTTACTTGGACGTGCAATTTCTTTGTTGCAGTAATAATGTTATGGCAGTTGTTGGAGATCCCAGTTTTTGTTTATATTTTATGTTTCCTTAATTCTGGTTATTTATTTATTTTCCAGTTGATGAATTGCCTCTTGTTGAGGTTGAGTTGAAGAAGGCTCATTGCAGGGAGAAAGCTCTGAAGGTAATTCTATCATTTTGCTTCCTTTTGGGCTTCTGTTTGGTAGTTATTATGTTACAGGATAGATATCGATCTAATTGCTTATGCCTTTTACTCAGTTCTCTGGCCTTGGTTCATTTTGATAGTTTCAGATGACTGAAATAGTGACTATGTTTTCAGTAATTGAATCTGGTGCAGCACTAATTTATTTTAGGCTTTTGCACTTCAAGCTTTTATTGATTCCTCAGTGTTTGATTTACAAAACATATTTGACACTGTTACAGGCACTTGATACTAGAATGCCAGTGGATGTCATTCAGCAACTGATGGCGGAGGCTGTCATGTATGCTTTCTTGCTTTGATGCAATAATGCGGGGTTTTTCTTCCTTCTAGTTCAACATCTCATTTCTGTTTCGTGTGACATTCCTTTTGCCAGATTACAGGTTGAGAGAGAGAAATTATTTATTGATATATCTGGAGCACTTGCAGCTGCTATGCATTGGGAGAGAACAGCAACAGATATTCTTGTACACAAGGCTCAGATGTCTGAATTTGATGATATTATTAGGTTTGAGTGTGCCTTATCCTTATATTTTTTAAAGTTGTTTGGCAGTGTTTCTAGTATTCCTTGTTATACTATTGTGTTCTATAGCTTACTTTTCTGTAATAATCAAATCCTGTAGGGCATCGCAAGACATATTTGTGGTTCTGCCTACACTGCATGAAGTCCAAAATGCAGTGTCAATAGCTAAATCCTGGTTAAAGAATTCTGAGCCATTTCTAGCTTCTGCATTTCCTGTTGCACGTGTCTCTTCTTCTTTGCTGAGACTTGAGGTTTTGAAGGTTCATGTCATCTTTCTCTTTTTCAGATTCTTGTTTTTTAGTATCTTATTTATAAAAAAAAGGTTCATGTTGTCTCTTGCACATGGTGCATTTGCTAAAATTTTGGTGGAGCATAAACATGACAAGTTGATCAAATCTTGCAGGACTTAGTTTCTGAATCAAAGGTTCTTAAGATATCATTGGAAGAACAAAGAATGCTTGAAAAAGTTCTAAAGAATTGTAAGGAATGGCAACATCACGCTTCTTCCCTTCTACAAGATGCTGGATGCCTACTTGATACAGATGACATTGGTGATTGTGTGAGTAATGGGCTTGTGTCAAAAATTGAGCAGCTAGTTATCTCTATGGAATCCATCATAAATGCCGGTTTATCTCTTGGTTTTGACTTCCATGAGATTCCACAACTTCAAAATGCTTGTTCTACCCTGCGATGGTGCAACGAGGCTCTTACTTTCTTTTCTGTTGCCCCTTCTTTGAAGGTGATAATTTCCTTTTCAATTTTTTGCATGGCCTTATGCAATAATGATTTTTGTTTTACATGAGCCTGTGGTGTTCTATTTATTTATATTTAAAATCTAATCTACACAAGGAAGATTTACGCTGCTTATGAGAAATTGTATTAAATTGTGCTTAATTTGGAAGATGTCATTATTACTGTCATTTTGTAGCAAATAGTACTGTGCCTTTAGGTCCTTATTCTTATTTTTCTTTGGGTGGGGTGACTTTGGGGTGGGGAGGCAAAGGCTCTTATGCTTGCGGATTTCTTGCTTTTGATTTATGTCCTGATGTATTTGCTACGAACAATAATGTGAAGATGACTTCTGCTTTATTCCTGGATTGTGTTCTGCTGTAACTTGCGTCTCCCATCTGGTGTCCTTGCTGGAAGCTCAATCTTTTTGGACATTGAAATGTACTGGATATTTGCAGCACGTTTCTTTAAATGTCTTTCGTATCAAGTGGTTGTTACTGAACTACCTGACTGTATTTTGGAGCTTTTGCTATTGTGTTGGACATTTGAAAGGATTGTTACAATAGCTTTACTAATTTATTGTTATAAGCACTGCTATTCTCCCTCATTGGTGCGTGTGATGAAAGGATTACTGTGTTCTACCTGTAGGATGTGGAGAGTTTGATTGATGTTGCAGGATGCCTTTCTACTACATGTGTTTCAAGTATTTTGTGGAACTCTTTGTTGCATGGAGTTAAATGGCTTAAAAGAGCTGTGGAAGTAATTTCTTCTCCGTACAAGTTTAAAAGATGCAAGCTGAGTGATGTTGAAGATGTTCTTTCTGGATGTCAGGTATTAAAAACATACATGTTAGTTCTGCGGTGCCCCTTCTTTATCTTCAAGAGTATGCTGCTTCAACTTTAGCAATGAAGATATAATATTCTGTCTTCTCAAGAAATTAAATTGAATGCAGGACTTACTCTTTGGTTTTTCTGCTTGCAGGGTATAAATGTCTCCTTTCCAGTTATGATTGGTGAACTTACGAGTGCAATTCAGAAACATAAGTGAGTCTTAGGATTGTTGCACATGGTTTTTGTTGTATTGTTATTTCAATACCTTCTGACCTAAAGTTTATCCCTACGATATGTAGCTGTTGTTTGATCTCTTTAAATGATGTTCATATTAATATACGTAATTTAAGTAGTTTAAATCACTTGCAATGTATGAAGATGATATTATATCTTTGACTTGAGAATTTTGTCGGAGGCAGGTCCACTTGGATTTGGATTGAAAGTCAGGTGTCACAAATAAAATGTCGATGCATAATGGAAAATTAGAAGTTATTGTTTATTTAGAATTTTGGGAATTTAAGATTATTATTTTCCTTTAGTGAAGATTTTGTTCATATTAAATTCTTTCTATTGCAATTTTCTTGTTTGAATAGGTATTGTATTGCTCATTAGGAGTAGATTTCTTTTCCCATTAATCAACATCTTTTTTTATATAGGGTTTGGCCACCATAAATAGGGCCGAGTATACATTTCTAAGCAGACTTGGTGGGATTGATGAATTCTTGAATAAGAAATTA
This sequence comes from Xylocarpus granatum, assembly GCA_019650275.1. Classification (NCBI taxonomy): domain Eukaryota; kingdom Viridiplantae; phylum Streptophyta; class Magnoliopsida; order Sapindales; family Meliaceae; genus Xylocarpus; species Xylocarpus granatum. The sequence continues at coordinate 184,133 of BNST01003239.1, read as the reverse complement.
TGGTTTTCGTCCCCCATTGCCTCTAATATTTCTCTCCTTTCTTCCTTTGTAATTTTATTTGACTACTTTGTCCTACATCACTAGTATTGTGGTTACAAACATGCACTAACATGATGCATATATAGACATACCTATTGGTTACAGCATTATGGCATGTCTCTATTGATTGTCTGCAACTTTCTGGGTAGTTTTTGCTTATTACATCCTAACTGTAAATATAGGCTATGGCAAGAACAAGTTCATCAGTTTTTTGATCTCGATCACAAGCAAAGATCTTGGTCTCAAATGCTACAGCTCAAGGTATACTATTTCTGTGTGCTTGATAAGGTTTGATTACATTCAATTGATCACATTTAAAGTGTTGTGTTCATTTATATCTTTCTTGTCCTTTTTGCATAAATCCTCTTTCAAAATCTCTTGTGATTCTGTTTGTTAATGTTTACTAATTTCAATAATGTTTTTGGTCTTGATGGTGTAATCTTAATATTACAGCCATAATACAATTTGGTTCTGGTTTCTATTAAATGTTGTATATTGTTCCTATGTTCCAGGTTTTATTTGGTTCTGGTTTCCATTAAATGTTGTACTATTGTTCTTATGTTCTGGGTTTTCTTTAACATAAGTTCTTATGTTAAGATCCTAACTTACTGCATTGCTAATGGTGCTTATCTTTTCATTTCAATCATATTAGGTCTGGTCAAGGTGATTTCTCTTAGCCATGTGTTAGTTTGCTGCATGAGATGCTCATGGTGAAGAATTATGGAAGAAAAGATAACTTTACTAGAATTGAACAAGTCTTACATTGCTAATTGTGCTTGTCCTTTCATTTTCAACATTTTCAAGGTTGGATTATGATGTTTCTTAGCCATTTTATTTTGTTGCATTTGGTGGCTTAGCAAGTCAGAATTACTTATTCTAATCACTTTCATTTTTCCCATGTACATACATGGTAAATTATAAGACAAGATTTTTCTATAAAGTATTGATGCTAACAAGAAATGAAAAATTCAATTTCCAGTTCTATTGTTTCTTTATTTGTTTCCTATAAAAGAAAGAAGAAAAAAGGAGAAATGAAATTGCAGTTCTGTTGGTATGAACCCCCTTCCTCTTCCTTTCTCATTTCAACAGATTGTGACTGAAAAGTTTAAACTTATGCATTAAATAAATGTCACAATGTCCTTGTTGAACAAGGGATTTGAATGAATTGTCTGCAAAGTTTTGCAACTGTCTGTATTGTGCTTGTTAGAATTAAAATAGAAAATGATAACTGTAGTCTTACTAAGTTGTCTTATTAATTATTATGTTTATTCTTTTTAGACTGGGATTTCTTGTTGTAGTGGTACTGGTGTTCCTAACTTGTTTTGGTTCATGTTTTGGTCCTATATAAGGAGATACTCTGTGTACTTGATATGAATCATAATTAGTACAATAGTTTATTTTCTGTAACAGAGCTTATTTGATTTGTTATTGGTATTCATTATTTGCATGCTTAATAATTTTATCTGTTTATTCTTTCTTTTGGTCAGGAACTTGGAGAAGCTGCTGCTTTTGATTGTCCTGAGCTAGAGATGGTTGTATCTGAAGTTGATAAGGTCGAGAACTGGAAGCAGTGCTGCAAAGATATTGTAGGGACTTCTGTAGAAGATTACAACCCTTTGCTTGGTGCTTTACATAAGGTCTTTATTAAATGATTGGTTTTGTTTCCTGCAAGTGTAGATGATCATTATCTAAATGTTTATCATGCAAATTGAGAATCCCTATAAATATTATGCAGATCAAACAATCTCTAGCTAGATCTTTGTACATTTATAACAAGTCACGAGGTGCAGTATCGATGAAATTGTGTATGTGCTGTGCCAGTGACTCCAAGGAACACAAATTCTTAATTTGTTCGACTTGCAATGACTGGTAAGGTATTTATTGCTATGTTCATTTTCATAATTGGTTTTTGTCTCCATGGCAGGCTATTATTTTGATCTTGGATTAAGCTTTAGCTTTCTATTTTTAAGGCTATTTCTTGTATAAGCTTACTGTGAAAAATTGTTTGCAGTAAAACTGATATCTAAATTGTAGCTTCCTCCAACCTGAAAAAGTATCTATTACTGATTACATATCTGGTTGCTGCATCAGTTTCTCAATAATATAAATATCTGGTTATCATATGTCTCTGATAATTTCTACTTCATTCTAAAATCATTTCACCTGGAAAACACTTTTTTTTGACATCTTTGATATGAAACAGTTATCACTTGCCGTGTCTAGGATCAACAGCAGTCAATGTGAATCATGCAGAAGTGTATATATGTCCTTATTGCCAATATTTTGAGGATGGATCAATGTCTCAGGACAGAGTCAGCCCTCTGGTGTGACAGCTTCTCTCCATAGCTTCACTTATCTTTTGGACTGATTCCTAGCAGAAGCTTGTATATCTGATTTTATTTTCCTTTGTCCAGAGATTTGGAGGAAAGTGCCCTGACTTGAGAATGTTGATTGAGCTTTTGTCAGATTCTGAGATTTTTTGCTTAGGGTAAGCTGCATTTTTTAAGAATATTATGGTGAAAGCTTCCTGTATGAAATGGTTTGTATTTAAGAATTTATTCTTTTTCATCTTTTGCTGGCCTCAGCCTTTAGCATTATTTTTTAATGAAAATTATTTGGTAAAATTTTTTCTAAGGAAAAAATCACTTGAAATTTTTAAGAAACTCAGGAACAAATGCAGATGTTCAGAAATTTGAAGCATGTTAAAACCTTTTAGTTCAAACCAGCAGTTAGCGAATGTAATGCACATTATTCTTCTTGCCCTTCCAGGGACAGGGCAAGTACAGCTTGAGCTTAATTGTGAAAAAATGAGAAAAATGAAAATGCTATCAGTTTATTTGACATTGAAAGCAAATTTTGTAAGTATTTTGCATCCACTAGAAGTTTTGGTTCTCTCACATATTTGGTGATTGAAATGGCTTTCTTCAATTTATATCTGATGATTTCATGATGATGGTTAATTATTCGTTTTATCTGTACAATTGCTGTCACTTTTACAGGATTGAAGAAAGAGATATGCTGCAAGAAGTTGTGGATGAAGCTCTTGCTTGCAAGACCTTCTTGACTGATACAATGAAGTTTGAATCCTGTTATTTGGATAAAGATCTGCACATCATCTCCAATAAACTAATTATTGCTTTAAAAGTAAAGCACTTACTTTTAGTGTTTTTATTACTTAGTCTTGTTATATGGAGGGTTTGCAAATTCTTTGTCTTTATCTGCATTTTACATTTATCTCTTCCTCTCTCAGTTTGTAATTAACCTCTTTCAATCATTGGATCTTGAACTGACCACCATAATATGAAATATACTGTAAATACTAACTGTCACAGTTGTCCTGATTAGAGGTGGTTCTATTCTGCAGGCCAGAGAAGCAGCAGGAGTATTTGATCATCAAAGTAACCAAGTGCTTGATTTGGCATTAGCAAGAAACTCATGGAGGTTTAGAGTTAAAAACTTATTAGAGGGCTTAACAAAACCCACAATCAGACAGATACAAGATTCTTTGAAAGAGGTTTGTTACTGTTGGGTGTTTAGAGCATCGTGCATATGATATGTTAATGTTGAAGTAGAATAATCCTTGCAGTTTATAACAAATGTTTTAATTTTAAAAATGGGATAGCTCAACATGATGAAAACATTAGGCTGAGTTTAGAAATGTAAATTTTTTTCTTTGTCAAGCAATGCTAATATTGGCACACTGCTACCTGAGCTAATGTAGTACTTCATTTTTCAAAAAGTACTATGAAAATGGCATTATAATCATATATATCTCAATCTCTTAGGTTTTAGCAGTAGCAAATTTGGGTGTGCAATAAATTCTAGCATGAACAAGCATGTAACTGGGGATTGAACTTCATATCATCAAAAAGCATATGGGTTTATCTGTGAGGTTTGAGATTGGTGAGAAGATCCACTCTCACGAATCCTTCATGTTTATTTTGCTAATGAAGTGTTCATGTTTGGGTTAATGTTCCATTCTCTACATGGATTGGTGTTTTGTGCATCTTCCTCTGCTCTATGTTGAAACATTTTTGTGAAATTGAATTTCTTTTAACTCATTTTTGTGTTGGATGATGCTTGAACTTGACCAAAAGAATTTTTCCTTGGATATTATGTTTAGCTTTGATTCGATGGCTGACACTTATGTATGGACTATCTTCATTTATATTTTCCGTTATATTAGTTTGTTTCTTTATTGGTATTATTTTATGGGTGGTGTACGTCGTGTCTGCCTTATGATAGAAATAAAAGTGTGCTGTGTCTTAGTAGAAAGGATTATCAGCCTTTTTTGGCTATGGGGGTATCTGAAGATATTTTCTTGCTAAATAGTCTCCCCTTTTGTCATCTGTTTTTGTGCTCATATGTTAGTTTCTTCACTTTCAACCATTTAAAATTCTCCCTATGTAATACAGTTACAAAATACTTTCAGGGACTGGCTATGAACATATTACCCGGTGATCACTTTAGACAGAAACTCATGGAGCTGAATTGCATTGGCTTGCAGTGGGCTGATGTCGCTGAGAAGGTGCAGAGGGGTTTTTAGTGAAATCTCTCTCTTGTTTAGATGTTCATTCTTGCTGATTTGCTATTATTTTGTTGTTTTCCTTTTTACAGGTTGTAACAGATTCTGGGGCTCTAAGTTTAGATAAGGTCATTGAACTGATTACAGAGGGAGAAAATTTGCCTGTTTACATGGAGAAGGAACTTAAGGTAACTAATTTTGTTACATAATTGAATGCTTCAGCATTCTCATTAATCATTTCTTTTGCTTGGTGCTGCAGTCTCTAAGAGCTCGAAGTATGCTTCATTGCATATGTCGGAAACCTTATGATGAGAAAGCAATGATTGCTTGTTATCAATGTGATGAGCAGTATCATATTCATTGTGTTAAATTACTTTCTGCTCCAAAGATCTACATCTGTGCTGCATGCAATCCTCTAGCAGACGTGTCGGCTCTTCCACAAATTGTCTATGATGAGAGGTAAGTGGAATAATGCTCATATATTGAAATTGTCGGTGTTGGCATGTCCTGTTCTTGTTTCCTAGGTGTTTTATGTGGTGATGTTCAGCAATTCTTTTGACGTGATACTTAAAAACTTATATTTGTTCAAACTGCATTAAATTAGTCAAAAATCCATAGTTTTCCTTCCCTGATCTTAATAGTTTAGGGGGAGCATAACCTGAAAAATGCAGTAGGAAATGGAAATTCAGGGAAAGACTACTGTCTTGTGTAGTGGCTGTGTTGCACCTTATTCAAGTTGTGGACCAAAAGTGTTTACCTGAAACGGATATTACAAAAAATAAGCCCTTTATTTCTTGTATTTATTGAACCATCTTCTATTTTTCTTTTCATATTCAGTTTCCCTGTATTGTCCTTATATGGAGGGTGCTTTTTCTTGTATGATTTGACAGATCAAATGTTGAATTTCTAGAGCCGAAAACACCTTCTCCTAAACACACAAACTCAAGAAAGAAAGTGAGAAAGACGCAGTCAAGTCTAACACAGAAGATGCTGGCAATTACAAATAACAGCAGTGTACTTAACTGTGCTAGTGTTCTTGATAATTTACGTTGGCGAAATAGGAAGCCTTTCAGAAGAGCAGCTAAAAAACGTTCAGTGCTGGGAAGTCTCTCACCATTTATATACAAGCTACAATGACATTACATGCAGATAGTGATCAATCATTCAATTCATTCTTATGGTTCAAGCTTTCAGTTGTCTTAGCTGCGATGCGCCCTTGTTTTTATTATGATTTTCCCTTGCCTCTGTTCCTTGCATGCAGAGTTTTTATTCTAAGCTTTTTCTCCCGCTTTTTGACGGGCTTCATCTTCATCTGCATCGATTTCAGACGAGGAAGCAATAATACGAGAGACTTAAAAGGCAGAGGAGGTTGGAGATTATGTTTGGATGTGAGAGCAATCTGCATTGTACAGTAATTGTTTAGCTGCAACCAGTACAGCCCAATTTAACTTGTCTGGATCGAAAGCTTAAGTGAGCCGTGGCCCAATTTTGAAGACCACGCCCAATCATCTCTATATAACGATAAATTGGTTGTAAAATAGATTATGGGTTGCAAGATACTTATCTCCACGACACCTCCTCGTGTTTTCTTATGCTCTACCACCGCAACCGTTCAGTGTAGTGCAGTCTAACAAAACCAATTAATTGTAAGTTGTGCGGCATCCTTGGTAACATCACATCCTTCTCTCTCTTCTATCGCTTTTTCCCAGTCTGATTTGCGTAAAAATAGTAGTAATATAACCAAAACCAGTGGAATTATCTGCCAAATGCCAAACAATGTTACAGAGAAGAGGAGCTCCACCTGCGCCAAGGACTGGCATTCTGATAAGGTCATGCATGTAATTGTGCAAATTGTTTAATGTCGGGTTTACGGCTACTCTGTCCGACCCCACCACTGTCTTTCCCAACCCAACACTTGTACGTAGCAGTAGTATCGCTTCAATGTAAATGCATGTTATTTGGACAGAAATTTTGCTTGAAGCCACTCCCCCAGTTACAAGTCACAGGCTCAATCACAGCCAGCTCTGCCCCTTGGCCTTCGCCGACTTGAATAGTACTAGTAGTAAGTCGTAACCTGTAAACAGGCAGGCCAGTGGTGACTAGTGAGTAGTGGCAACGTCAATAAAGAAACAAAAAAGAGGTCTTCCACCTTGATGCTTTAATTCAAAAGTTCATTTTCTCCTCTCTCAACCTCTCTCTGTCCTTTTCTTTTCTTTTACCTCATCCCCTGCATTTCTTTTCAAAACCCTAGATTTCAAGTCTAGGGTTTTGTTCGTTTGTCTGCTCATGAACTTAGGCATGGTCCATCAACTGCTTTGTTGTTGAGATTCTCTCTCTTTTTGTGGCTCTTAACTTCCATTATTTAATGCGATTCTTTTTTTTAAAAAAAATTTCTTATAACTTCCATAATGGCTTTCTGAGATTGAAATGTGCAAACTTTTATTGTATTTTGTACCTCTATTTTTGTCGTTCAAGTTTAAAATTTTTGTTTGGTTGTTAGATTTTCGTCATTTTTCAGAAAAACCCCTGTAAAACCCTTGTTTTGTTTTCAAATTACGCACAGTCGCACTGTTTGGAGTCTTCATGATTTAGGGTAAGGGAATTTTGATTTGTTTTCATACCTTTCGGTTTGCCTTTACAAATCTGTGTCTGTCTGTTGTAGGATTTCCCTGTGGAGAGAAAAATCATTGTAATTTATAAAATCTCCCCTGTAGTCTGTACGCGGTGTATTGATTTCAGGATCTTTTATTTAGTTTAAGATTTTGGCTTAAGAGTTTCTAGTTAGCAACGCAAAGAAGCAAAATTTTTTTCCACTGTCAATTTTGTTAGTAAATGCATGGATGGAAGAGAAGCAATGCTTTTATCTGGCGGTGGCTCAGCTCCCTATTACATACAACAAAGAGGAGCATTTAGTGGGTCTCAGTCAGCATCACAAACTGGTGTATTACAAACATCACCTGGGTTCAGACCTTCCCCAAGTCCTAACGTTCCAACTGAACCAAATGTGGGACCAACATTTGCAGTTGATCCCAAACATGTCAATTTTGGCTATAACACGGATATGGCCTCTGGGGTGCCACTGAGTGAGCCTGTGAAGAAGAAGAGAGGTAGGCCCCGGAAATATGCTCCTGATGGACAGTTTTCGCTGGGGCTTTGCCCTTTGCCAGCTAAGCCTAAGCTTTCATCGGCGTCAGACTCACAGGCTTCCAAACGAGGGAGAGGGCGTCCTCCTGGGACTGGGCGGAAGCAGCAATTAGCAACTCTTGGCAAGTCTTTTACTAGATTTGATATGATTTGATGTCTCAACTATATCGTACCTTAGATGTTTAAGTTGACATTACTATTATTCTATTTTACATACATTTTATCAAGGCAGTGATAAGTCATTATGTAACTTCTACCTGTGTAGCAGCGTTCATGGATAAATTAAGGTGGCAACGTTAATTTTTGATTGTTTTGTTGGATGTGTTCTTCAACAGTCTCTAATTAACGAGTGCAAAATTAGTATTCTTGTTTCCATGTTTTTAAAGTGAATATGATGTATTAGTAGTATCTTTTAATTGGCTATCCATTTATTCAGCCCATCACATTTCCTTTGTAATTCCACATAGGTTTAGCAATGGATGTTATAAGTGTTTGCATTATCCTGGTTAACATACAGTTAGCAAAAAGTAACAAATTTGTGTTCATATACTGTCAAGAAGCTGTAAAATTCTCAGAGATTATTTTTGGAAACAGAAGCTATTTCTTTACTTGATCTTGTTTCATGTCTGCACCACTGATTTCTGCAACAATCCTTGTTTTCATGGTTGCTGTGATGTATGATAGAGAAAAGGGTAAAAGTTTTCATGTTATTCTAGTAAATATGCTCTGCACTGAAGTCTGTTAATATTATTAGATATCTTTATTCCTGGTTTCTTTGTCATAAAATTTGGTTGTGGCTTGTTGAACTTGTTTCCTAATTAATTTATTTTGAATTTTCTGGTAGGTGAATGGATGAACAGTTCAGCTGGACTGGCTTTTGCACCGCATGTGGTCTCTGTTGGAGTTGGAGAGGTATACTACATTCATTCCAGTTTATGGTTCATTTATATTTTGACGCTGTGGCATTTTGTATATATGGACTTCCTATTTGAGTTCAAGGTTGCATGATTTTACAAACATGTCTATTTGTTGTGGTGTGGTTTATTTGAAAGATGCCAAAGAACTCAAAGGTTTTCCTTCTGAGATGTGCTTTGCTGACCCTTGAGTTGTTACTTTCTAGAATCTAAAGACAACTATAATTTCATGTGGTCTTAAAATGGTTTCTTGTTGGGCCCATTAGGTTCTTGTGTATTTAAAAGTTACAACTAGAAGTTTATGTTTCATTCAGCTTATGTCAGTGGGGGTAGTTTTTGCAGCTCCATTAATATGCACATATATTAGTATCAGTGGTACTTAACATTGATTAAACATGTGGTAATTACACCACAGACATGCATACATGTGAATCCACTGCTTATTTACAGAGCTTTGTTGTGATGATGTCTCCTACTCAGAGCAATGTTGTTTTTCTTGGTATGCACTCACTTTCCTGTGAATGTAATGTTGAACAATCCATAATGGCAATGTTTCAGAGTAATTGTTTAATGTGTTCTTAACTCAAAATGTTTTGTTAAGGAGCTAATCGTTCTTTGTAGGACATTGTGGCAAAAGTGTTGTCATTTTCACAACAGAGGCCAAGGGTTGTGTGCATCTTGTCAGGCAGTGGTACAGTTTCGTCAGTAACACTACGCCAGCCTGCATCTTCAGTGCCCACTGTTACATATGAGGTTAAAGCATTTTAATTTTGTTTTATTTTACGTATTTTTCACAATAAAATATATTATTTTAGTACTTTACCATTTCTGTGTTTTGTTTGAATTCATGAGAATTTGGTTCAGAAATTAGAATACAAAGGCATCGATGGTTTGTTTTTGATCCAAATATGTCAATCAAATCTATATAACCCCATTATTTTGTGTGTGTGTGTGTGTGTGTGTGTGTGTACTATGAGTGACTGAACATTTATATAACCAAATTTTTTGCATATGGTTGTAATGATTTATTAATTTAAAGTTTGACATCTACCATGGGCTGAGGCAGATGGAAATTTCCTTTTGTTCGAGGATACACTAGATCTGTTAAATAAATCTGATTGTGAAACATAACAGAAGGAAATCAAAGATTGGTTGAGAAAGAGACCATTCGTGTTGGCAATCAAGGGATTTATGGGTATTGAAATAGAAGGGTAGCAGTGATGTATAGTTATGATTTTTGCTTCAGATGAAAAGGTTGCGATTATGTTTTATCTTGAGAGAGAACTGGATTGCAGATTGAAGTGGATTGGATATGTTAAGAACTTTAAGATTGTTGTAAAATAGTAGTGAGGATGTGATCATATTTTGTTTCACTGTAGCTGGTGTCGTGGTGACTTTATTGATGCAGTTTAGATGACATTGACTTGCTCAGTGAGTTACTAGTGAATGCTATAGGGATATATTAACTATTTGTTTGACAAAGAGAACTGGGCGATAATCAATCTCTTTGTTTCCTAGGTGGTGTTACTTGGTGATGGAAGTGTAACAGATGTGATTATGTTTGCATTGTTACAGCAGGTTTAAGTGGCTTTCAGTTATGGTAGAGAGTTAATCTGGTTAACTAAGTAGTTTGGTACTGGTGGTTGGTAGATTAGCGCAACTTACATGATGTGGGAAACGGTGAAATGACACTCTTCGTGAAAGAAAGAGATGGCATGCTATTGTGGCTACAACTTTGTCATTGGTTAAATGTCAACGATAAAGTTGAATATACAACTCTTGGTTTATGCATAAAGTCCAATCTGATTATGCAACGAAGCTTTCCAATTTCCTCTTTTAAGTCAAAGTTTACGTTGGTTCTTATCCTCTGTTTTTTGGATTTAATGTGGACCTAGAAACCCCTGTTTTGGCTGGCTCAACCATGAGAAGAATACTTCTTCCAAAAGGATGGGAATGAGCGAGGGTGACTTGCATCTTCTCTCTGGACATCACCATTCAGAATCACAATAGAGACTTTTTAGTTCCACTTCCCAAGTATACACTTTAACTAATATTTATGAAAAAATATGACTATGGAAACAAGGTGTCAATCAATTATGATTTCCTGCCCTATCTATATCACGATGAAAGTTGCATAACATAGGACATATGAGGACATATTAGATTATTTGACCTGCTCTAAAATTTGGAAAATGTTATCTTCTAAGGATTACCTAAATTGCCAGATTTGAATCTGTCTTATCCAAGTAAGAACAATGAAAGTTGGTTGCCTTCAATAACAATATTTTGAGCGGGCTGGAGGGACTTATTTGGCTTATTTTGCTTGTGTAGGGTCGTTTTGAGATATTATGTTTGTCAGGTTCATTCTTACTTGATGAAGATGGTGGTTCTCGTGATCGTACTGGTGGTGTAAGTGCTTCTCTTTCTAGTCCTGATGGTCATGTCTTTGGTGGGGGAGTTGCAGTGTTAATTGCATCAAGCCCAGTTCAGGTACTATTGACTGCTCCGAATTGTGCTCCACATTGCATTTCTTGTTTGTTGTGAACATCACAGTAACATGTGTACTTACTGTGCCCAATGTTGTGTGTGTATTAAAGGCATGTATTGACAAGGGATGTATGTCTGTGTGCATGAATGTGTTATTAAAAAGTCATCACAAGTGTCTAATGCATGACAAATATTTGCTTAATGCAGGTGGTGGTATGCAGTTTTGTATATGGCGGTTCTAAGACCAAGAGTAAACAAGTTGCTGCCCCTGAGAGTGATAAGAATTCTACACCCGAGCCAAGTAATAAATCAGCTGCCCCAATTTATGCACCTGCCTCTCATAATTTGTCCTCACCTGCAATGCATGGCTGGCCTGGTTCTCGAACAGCTGATCTGAGAAACCCCCATAGAGAGATTGATTTGACGCGTGGATGAGTATTTGCTGCGACAAACACATGGTGATTTGTACATATGTGTTGTTGTAAATGTACTGAATCTGTGATACTATAAACATCTGAAACCCATCCTTTTTGTCCACTAGGGGCACTGAGTCTGTGCTAACTTAGTTTGTAACAGAGACATGGTGTTTAGGCTCTCAAAACAACTGTGGGAACTTTTCATAAATCTTTTTAGCAGCTTGGAGATAGAAGATTTTTAGGAAGAAAGAGATTGTTGTCTTCAATATTAGCCTCTGTTCCAAAAATATGCTTTTAAGGCGTTTAAATTATATTTGCAATTCATCAGTTATTTCTGTTTCAATTAAGTTGTTTGCTATGCTTGCTGCATTCTCGGGATACAAAATGACTCTTTAGCATGGACTAAGTAATGGCCTTTGCTTGGAAGTGGATGAAGTGGTCAAGCTTTGATATGCTGTGCGATTGCTAATTTAGTGCACGGCTTTTGGCTGCATTTTTCTTTTTGGTTTTGTCTAGACAGGTCTGCGATACTTTCTGAGTGTGTAATCTGATGCATGCGAAGTATTTGTATGTTCTTGTCTTGCATTGGGCTTGTCTTTGTCCCTGAGTCCCATCCAATTCTCATTTTGAGTGGGGAATGAACAAGTGTCTCTGTCTACTGCTACTCTACTCTCAAGCCCAAAGATACGAGTTCTACAATGGAGTCATTTTGTTGGAAAATCCAAGCCGGCATTCAACCTGGGTAGATTAATCCTTCTTGAGTCCCATGCATTCGCGAGGAATACCATCTGCCTTTACCACAGTTTCAAGCTTGTCCCCCTGTTAAACGTGACATCATATCCAATGACTGCAAAAGATTTCACTGGGTTCTCGTTAAAAAGTCGTTGCAATCTACAAGTAGTGGAGGAAATAAACTTGGTGTATATTTCTCTCTCGGTTTCTGATGAAGAACAGGCTTTGACCAAATCAACTGCTTCAGATTCTGGAAGAGGAATATTAGCATCCTGCATGCGTAGCGATTATATTTAATAAGAATAAAAGTATTGAACTGGCTATCCAGAAAAAGGTGTGATCAATTTGGGGAGGGAATTGTATCCCACCTTGTCATAGGAACCAACACCGCCTTATGCGCAGCCACAACCCTCATCTGGAAGTTTTATTTAGTGGAATGGAAGCATGAATCATCAAGAAATTGGTACAGCTCGCTATAACAAACTTGAAAGCATTAGGAATAATAAAGCAGATGCTAGTGAAAGATTAGACAACTGAACTGAAATTTCTGATTGCTGCTTCTGAAGATGACCTTCCATTTAGATCTCGCTTCTTGGAAAGCATTCCTGGGTGGGACGGCAAGGTATTATGCCTGATTTGTGTTCTCTCAATCAAGCTGAACGTCATACGCTGGCGATTATTGCAAGTGGTTTTCAGATGTTGGGCAACGTAAACTGTAAAGATCATGGTGAGGATGAAGAACACGGAGATGGAGACGATTATCATATGGACTAAAGTGACATAATATTAAAATATGAGAAATATTTGTGAAAAAAGCATAAATCAGCGGAGAAAAGTAAGCTTTTGCAAACTGGTAGGACTAAAATGAAAATCTTCGTATCGAGTCATGTTGATTTCAATCGTTGTTTATTTTAGTATAGAAATGTATTTTTATTTTGTTTATTTTTCTTTATTTTCCCATTGATCCTCTAGAAGGAGGATGTGATCAACCAACTTCCAGATGATATGCTTCTCCTTGAAATTGTCAACAGGTTAAATAGTCCTGTTGAAGCTGCAAGGACTAGCGTCCTCTCTGCTAGATGGAGATATTTGTGGACTTTCAGCACTAATCTTAACTTTGATCCTCCAACGAATCTGTGCAAGTCCTTGAGTTTTAGAATTGGGTTAATAAAGTTATATCAACGAAGTAGAAGTGTCAAGGCCTGAGTACATCAGTTGGGTTAATGAAGTTTCAGAATTGCATAGACAGAGGCTCAATTCTGAAGGAGTTCAAAGTGCATTACGAATTGTATCATCCTCATACAACTGTCCTTACTAATTGGATTCTCGCAGCAATATCCAAGGGTGGCGGCGTTCAACATTTTGAGTTGAGGCAGAACCTTCAAGGAGCTGGTAAGAATCCCAAATCTACATTTTCACAGGAGTGTTATTATAGCCTCAGAAGTCCTTGACCAAGTCTCTAAAATCTCTTTCGTTAACTAGTGTGAATGTTACCGGTGACTTTCTTCATTTCTTTATATACAATTGTCCTCGTCTTGAGAGATTACTCGTTGCACGTTCAAACTCACCAAAATTTGCCTTGAAAGATTGTTGGTCCATCAATCCCATTGAAGTACATTGAGTTTTATTGTTGCTTCTCTATTAAGGAAGTTGAAATATCTGTCCCAAGTCTCTTGTCCTTTAAATTTATGGAGCAAACATCGTTTTAAAAGTTGAGAAGGTTCCTCAACTTCTTGATGCAGCAGTTGGTGGATACTGCTATGCTCGACTGCAGAATTATATTGAACCAATCATGAACTATCTCCCCCAGCTCCACTCTTTGAGTTCTTCTGGCCCTCGAACTCTTATCTTGCGATTATTAGCACTACTCCACACTGCAAATTATTATGCCTGTGACGACTAACTATATGACTGTTAACTTTACTATCTTTTTCAGGAAGTACAATTTCCATTTTGTGAATTACCTAAACCAAGGCACTTAACATGCTGTGTGAGTGCCGATGATCATAAAAATCTCCTCGGATTGACTAGCACGATAGAAGTATGCCCCTGTTTGGAGAAGTTTACACTGAAGGTATTGATTGCTAGCAAATTGAAGAAGTAAACTTGTGTCATTGTTTCTATGTTATTTACTAATTCAAATGGTTATTATTGCTGCAGTTGGTGCATCATGGCCATAGTCTAAGAAGACAAATAAAGGAGTTTCCTAAATGCTCTCATCTATATCAACATCTGAAGGTGGTGGAATGCATTGGATTTTTTGGGCGTCCAATTGATCTTGAACTGACATTCTATTTTCTCGAGAACATCGTCATGCTTGAGAAAATGGTCGTTAATCCTACCTTTGCATTTTCTCATGGATTCCATATCGAGTTGGGGCATAGCAAGGAAAAAGAAGCAACTAGAAAAAATGCCCCGCAGTACTTGGGGGAAAAGGTACCTGAAGGGAGTTGCATTTATAATTTGCTAATTCATTTTGTCGTTTCATGGTAATGATATTTGGTTTTCTATCATTTTGACAGTATTCCTCCATCCGCATAGTTTGGTTTGTTGTGATGTTTCGGATTGAGATTTCTCGATTGTAATTTGCCTCAAACATTCTTGAGAGGTTCCAAGTTTTCTCCTGTTATGAACTGCGGGTCTTGATGGCAATTAAATACCAGTGTCTTCTTGTAATTTTGAGGTCTCTGCATGAACAGCACGTCTATCTTGTTTAGATGATTTCCATATATGTCTGTCCCGTAGGTGCAGCATGCTATCTGCCCTCAAATTCTACTCGAAGAGCCAATTCTCACACAAAAGTATGGCAACTGTTTTGATCCTTGTAAGCTTTAGCAATGGCATCCTGGATTCAAGAATTCCATATAGCAGTTCAATGTTGGAAATTATTTTCATTTTCAAGCTAGTAAAAATCAGATAAGAAAAATAGAAAAAATTTTGGATAAAATAGTTTTATGACTTAGCATGGTATGGTATAATCATTCAATCAATAAAAATAATTATTTATTAATAATTAATTAAAAAATTAAATATATATATATATATAATTTTTTTTAATATATTAATTAATAATAAATTTTATTTTATTTTTTTTATTTACTAAAATACTTTTTATTTTTATTAATTGAATAATTTTATTATAATAACTATTTCACCTGAGACTTTTACTAAAAAATAATATCAACGTTGTAAACAAAAATAGCATAGGCCTGTGAAAGCTTTCAAGAGTGTCAAAACATGCAAACCAAGTACTTTTATTGGAATTACTACCAACTGGCAACTGGGAAATTCATACAACAGAGGCATTTATAGTTACATTATTTGGCAAAACTTAAGTATTTGTTTGTACAAAAGGACAGAAAGCTCGGAAGTACGTTTTAACGAAAGTGCTTATTCTTGTAATCTCCTCTGTAAGCTGATAGAGCAACCTGCAGCACTTATGCAGTCCCCAATAGTTTCTTTATATCCTTCTGCAAAGTGTAATAAACATAAACCAAGGATTTTGTTAGTTAACAAGCGGTCACTTGGACCATAATTATCATTCAATTTGGAAATTGAGGGGGGGTCGTGAGATCACAAGTCAATATTACCTCAATGCTCAGAGGGGAAGTAGTGGGGGCATAACGCTCGACAACTTTCCCATCCTTATTGACCAAGAACTTGGAAAAGTTCCACTTAATACTGTCTCCAAAAAGTCCACCTTTGCTCGATTTCAGAAACTTGTATAAAGGAGCAGCTTTCTCACCATTCACATCAACCTGTATTCAGCAGACATGACTAAGTTTATTCTCTAATATCTCCAATGAAAAACATAGAAACATTCAACTTTTCCAGCAACATTGAGATGATATCGGTAATTTTTTACAACTAGGTAGCAGGCTCTTCAAAGTTAGCACAATCATTTAACAAACCTAAGTGCAATTTTATTATGGTTCTAATGCATCTTTCTTTTATCTCCACCATTATCATCAAGTAGATGATATAATAAATAGTAGATAAAAAAGATATACCTAATTTCCAGTATCAAGTATACCTAACACCCCTTCCTTCTCTTTTTCTCTCGGGGCTAGCCTAAGTTACAGTTCTTAAAGAGGAAAATGTTAGATTCTAGACTCATTTCATTCTCTTTCCTTCCCAAAGCAATAAATGGAACCATTTGTGCTTAAGTATTTTCAAGGAATCAGTAAAAAATTGTACAACAAAATTACAATGATGGTACTTTGATAGAGTGCCAGCTTAGATTCTGCAGAACCCATACATGCTGGGAAGAACAATGGATTAGGTTCAAGACAAGCTATTCTATCCCCCATCTAGGAGTATATTTGAATTCACAACATAGCTCACCCACTTTATAAAATCGCTAGTTTACCTAAGGCAAAAGTCAAAATAATATACTTGGGAAGCAGCTTGGGAGCTAAAAATTGGGTCACCATATATCAAAATTTATGCTAGTTACATAAAGCTAAAGTCAAAGTGGTATACTAGTGCAGCTTAGTAGCTCAACATTGGGAAAGACAAGAGCATACTTCTCTTTATAAATGAGGAAAATTGCAGAACTAGTACCTTATCAAATATGGGATACTCAGCCTTAAAGCGAGTGCAAGCAAATTCTACAATCTGTTCATTGGTTCCTGGCTCTTGAGCTCCAAACTGATTACAAGGAAATGCCAGAATCTCCAAGCCTGCACTAAGACAAAAGGAAGTGATCAAAACCAACACGTTCTTGTATTTCTCTCCATTGACTTTACAGGAAAGCTTCTAAATACAAAGAAAGAAAAGCTGACCTTGGTCTTTGAACTTCTCATACACCTGACTCAGCTCAGTGTAGTTTGAATTGGTCAAGCCACTGCATTCAAAATCAGAGATTGAATTCAAGATAACAAGAAGATGCATAGTGCTCCCACCAGTCTGGTGCAGTAACTAAAGAGTCGGCTTGAAATAGGAATTTTGTCATAGATTGGAGTTTAAGGAGAATAGTGTTGATTGCATCTTGTTGGATATAGTAGAGGGAATGCACTAGACTCATTCATATATTACAAGTTTTAACTTAAAAGGAAGGAATCCAGGGGCATAATTGAAAGGACAACATATCAGATAGAGATATTACCATTCAATAAAGAATATATGGATCAAGAAAAAGAAAAGATAGGAGCCGCGCTTACCATTGTGATGCAACATTGACAATCAAAAGTACCTTTCCCTTGTAAATGCTAAGATCAACATCATTTCCCCTAGCATCCTGCCAGTACGAACACAAAATAACAAAACATATGTCAAATTCCTAATTATTACTTATTTTTAAGTCTGACAACACACAGACAATGCCGGAAATTATCCTTAATTCTCACATCATACAAGGTACTGAACTAAGCTTCAATCTGAAGCAATACCTAGTATTAATCAATTTTCCAACTTTTGCCAGTGAAACAAGGGAAGAGAGGTCCTACGTAATAGCTACAACCTTTTATGATGAGGCATGTCAAGAATCTAAGATCAAGCATTCACTCGTATGGCATCCGTGCTAACGGGCTTGATTGTGAATAATAGAATCTAGTCAAAAGGCACTCCCCACAAATTTCCACGCTATTGAAATTCACATT
The DNA here is from genome assembly GCA_019650275.1 of Xylocarpus granatum. Classification (NCBI taxonomy): domain Eukaryota; kingdom Viridiplantae; phylum Streptophyta; class Magnoliopsida; order Sapindales; family Meliaceae; genus Xylocarpus; species Xylocarpus granatum. Next base: position 166,276 of record BNST01003239.1, on the reverse strand, counting down.
AAAGATGTCAGGGCGAGGTTATGCGGCAGGAATCAACAAGACAAAACAGAAGCTTCGAAATTTCATAATCTTGTATCTCTTCATTTTGTCAACACTCAGACAGGATTATCATATTGATTAAGTAATAATCAGTATTACAATCAACGAAAAAGGCCAACAAATGGCGAAACTGATTCTTATCACACAAAATCTCATAAACCCACATGCAAATCATAAACGAAAATATATATAAACAAAAGCAAGCAATTGATTTTCAACCCAAGCAATCAACCTCATAGCATAATCTTATCATAAGCAATCAACCTCATGATAGAAATAAAAAATAATAAATCAAAAATCAAAACTCGAATAACAGAAGAGATAAGCTGACCTTAACAGTGAATTCGTGAACTGAAGTCTTGGATTGGCTTGCCATCGTATGTTCCGATCCCAAATTGGCTTACTTTGTGAGGATATCAAAAGGGTTTTCTCACAATTTGAAGTGAAATGTTTCGTCAAAAGAAGAGAAGCTGATGCTGTTGGTATGCAGAGATTTCGTTTGAGGAGCACGCGAGTTGATGACCAGCGAGAGCATTGAGGGATTTATAGCATTCACCTCTGGTCAAAGATTTTCACGTTCGCTCGTGTGTACACAGATTGCCAAGATGTGTATTACACGTGGAGTTCAGACAAGCACACGTTTGAAATAGAGTTAATCGAGTCAATCTGGAATGAAAGTCAGATTTTTGGACGGGTGGGTTTGTTGCATCGGCGAATACGTAATGGCCTACGCATGACTGCTCATTTGAAATGTGAAACCGCCATTTTTCATGTACAGTATTCAGCATTCGTAAGCTGTTCTGGGTCTCTTTCTCCTTTCTGTTTTCTTTGATTCTTGGAGAAGATGACAGTCTCGAGTGCCCAATTGGGCAGAATTTTTTTTTCTAAAAATTCTTTTTATTTTCTTGAACATTTTCAAGGACTAATTCACTGCAAACCGTAAACAGCGACAACAGTTCACACATTTGTCTTGGGGATCAAGTTAAACTTGGATGTCGGATATTCCGTTATTGTCTCTATGTTGACTTGTCCTGTTATCGATCATTATCCAGAAGATAACTTGTTCAAATGCAAGGAGTTCAGGATACAACAACTTGCAAATACAGAGTTTATTTCAATGCTAAGAGGGGAGGTTGTGAGGTGATAAGAGATCGGAGACTTTTCCATCCTTATTGACAAGGAACTTGCCGAAGTTCCATTGAATGTAATCGTCAATGAATGTTATTGTATGGAAGACTCGTATATTGAAAATTAATTTAATGTACTATCATCGTACAGTTGGTCTTTCTCAATGGGCAATTCGTCCCCAGAATTATATTTGTGCAATAACAAAAGCACAAGTAGAAATTTTAAAAAAATAATGAAGTGTGTTATAATTTAATCCCATCTGTTCATCCTCTCGAACAGACTATTTATGGTTACTGAAAATGCATCCTGAAACTTCTCAAACTGGGAATTTGAATCCCCATATACCAACTGAGGTAATAATTCATGTATTATATACTTCTTCATATTCTCTCGTTCATTGACGGAAATGTTCATCAGCTTCTCTACCACATTACCCTTCATTTGCCTAACCTCTTCTTGATCTATAAACACCGAATATTTACCATGATCTCCTGGTAAATGCCATGGATATTGATAGTATGCTGTGAAGGGATCAAACAATACAGGAATGCAACCTGAAATTAGTGAGTCAAATACTGATTTTCTTGTTGGGCTATCTCCTGGCGGCTGTAAGCAGAATTCGGAGTCTATGAAAAGCTCCATGACAATCTTGGGGTGATCACACCCACCTAGACTACAGTTTAAAAACCGGCATGTTCCGATGTCTGAAAAGGCAAGGCACTGATTGATCAATATTGACCTTATATTCATTGGTTGATCAGGACGTGCGGCCCCGGCAAAACTTACTAGGTTCTTGCGTTGCATTCGGAGAATCCTAATTTGCCAAGCGATTATATCATCATCTGAACGAGGATGGAAGTAGGTAGGATGAGGAATTCCGACGTCGTTAATGTGCCACGGTTGCCTTTCAATCAAGAGCTTTATTGGCTTTTGCATCTGTTCAAGCTCTAACAATCTTGTTCCCCACGAAATCACTGTCCTCCTGAAATCCCATGAAATTTTCCCCAGGACAAATACATGATCCGCACCAGAATTCCGAATCCATGGCTTCCTAGATTCAAGCCATTTTACCAATTCCAGGGACAAAGAATCCTTAACATCATTAGACACATTTCTGAAATGCCATCTTAATATATCTAATCCGCCATAAAATGGGACATAGAAAAGTCTGGCATCATTTTCATTGTAAACCCTGCATGGATGCTTCAAAACTCTGGAATGAAAAATCAGCTCTAGAGAATATTGATGAGTATAATACCATCTTTCACCAAGCTCTGGAATGGCTTCCCCCAATGCATCATTTTTGAAAAACTTACAGAAATTTGTTGACCAAGGCACCATATCTCTACATTGACCTACCAAATCCTTGTTGAATTTTGTTGGCATATCATACACATAAATTCCCCTACCATCACAACCTTCCTGTTTCTTATCTGACCTCCAGGATCGCTGAGTTTGTACGTATCCTTGAACAGCCTTCTGAGCGACTGCAACCTCGTCATGTGCATCAGCATCATTTCCAACATTTTCTTCAGTAATTGCAGTTGGATCATCTCGAACGAGGTTGACAATTTCTTCAATGCTAGGACTAATGTCGGGACTGGTAGGGATGGAATCGTTGTTGAAACCTGGAGGCTCAACCGGGCTTTCAGAATTGGATTGCGTTCCCGCAGAGATGCAGGAAATGTTATTGAGCTTCCGAGACGACATGCAAACACGAACAATGTTGCCTGGGAAGCTGGTGACCGAGGATGACCATAGGAAGATTAACATCAAAACTACAATAACAACAGGAATTCTATACAGAATTTTGATCAAAAGGGCTCTGAAGAAAAACCATTGTTGCGTTTCTAATTTTTCAGATGGCTTAGATTTCCTCTTGGCTACAGAAACTGTCATTTTTCAGCTATGGCTAAGGCTAATGGCAAATCAACCTGACGTCTGTTCTTCCTCCGGTTTTCTAGCAGGAGAATGTTGTCCCTGTCCTGTTCCTGTTCCTATCTACAATCTACACTAATTTGCGTCTCTCAACATTAGCAGTATCCCTTCCTTGCTATCAAAGAGAAAATATTATATTTGTTCCATGGAAGAGGTACATTTATAAACTGATCAATGGCATGCCAAAGATTGCATTGCTTTGACCATCTGTTAAAACATACCGCTAAGGTCAATAATGCTCGTGGCAACATTTGTGGAACTTCTGACAATCACATTCCATTTGTTATTCATTAACTAAAAATGGCAGCTTATAAAATTAACTATAATTATCCAGTTCCAATGAACTATTATTGGAAGTACGATACTTGTCTTAATTGAAAGTAATTCCCTTCCCCTTCCCTTCTTTGATTGGTTGGTGCTGCTGTTGCTGTTGAATGCAGTTCTCTAATTCAAAACATTAATGTCAAATGGAAGCATACATTTTCATCAGTCTTGAATTTGAATAAGTGCTGAAATAATCTACGAGTCATCGATTGAGAATAGGGTTCACACATTACGGTAAGTCAGAGTTCGATTATGAGTAATTTAGGGCATTTGCTTTCAGATGTCTGACTTGATTCTACGATGGCAAAATAGAGAAACTATATCTATATTTGTAAAAAGTGAAAACTAAGGATTCGGATGTAATAAACCCATTTCACTAATGACTATAATCCAACATTGCATTCAATGTGAGTCTATGAAACATAAATTAACAAATCAAAATTTTGGTCGGGTATTCTGACATCATAGAACCTGCAATGAAACAGAACATCCTGCTTAATTTATGCATAAGCTAAGGAATATAATTAATTAACAACCTGTTCTTGTAATTGTTTATGGCCGAATAGCCCAAGATTCAAATTATTCAAGGTGTCATAGCCACAACTCTGATGACCAAGACATCATACAAAGCATGAAATCCAGAGGGGATAAACAGTTAGGAACTTGGCTGAAGCACTTACAAGTGTAAATGCCGACCAGAGTATCCAGTATCCACTTTACAACATACTATCTGACCTAGCTGGCAGCCGGCGGAAGAAGTTAATGGGCACTGAAGGCAACCTACGGCGGAACCTTGGATGCCTCATCGCCCAGAACCCGGCCAAAGCTGCTATTACCTGAATCGGTGTCACAAAGAATACCAATGCAGCTACAAGGCAAAATGTAATAAAGATGGCAGTAGCACGCGGATCTCGCCAGCTTAACAATGCCTGAAACCTTTCCCCCTGGGTTGCCACATCACCAACCACAGTTTGAATTCTACCAGCCACACTTCTCAGTCTATCATATCTCAGTCTCACCAGTTCAGGGCTTCGGCTTGTGGGAAATGTGTCAAATTCCTCATCAAGCTCATCAGGGTGCACCGCCTCAGCTTGTGAGATTTTTATGTTCATGTGGGGAGGATACTTTGGCCGATATCGGAAGTTCCATATCCCTATCAGAAACATGTAAAGAAAAATTGTGGGCAGAATCAACTCTGGGAAGAAAGCAAGCATAAGATAAAGCACATGAACCAGCACTGTTGTAATAGGATTTTTCCACATGCAAATATCTGCAAACCATTTTCCAACAGAAAATAATCCAGAGAACACTGTCATAAGCCTGAAGAAATTTGCCTTGCTTCGGCGCATACTCCAGAGGTGTGAATCCACATCAGACATGTACTCCACCACCTCCTTCCGAAGTGGAGGCTCTGCTCGACCTAATCTTGCTGCAACTATGTTGACAGCTTGGTGGCGTAACATGTCTAGCTGCATCACAGTGAAGGGCCTTACATAGTGCATTTTTGGCAAAAGTGGTTGTGAGTACAAATAGAGCATGTTTGCATAGGACGTGCATGAAAATCTTATTGCCAAATGCAATTCTCCCATCTTTTTCACTCCGGTAGGATGAAGAACCAGCAGAGGGTAAGAGTGTGTATAAATGCGGCCAGTTTCGAGTGTGGAGATTCTAATCCGAACCTTGCCAATCTTCAGGTCCTTGTTACCATTTGAACCTTTTTCCCCAAGCTGACTGTTGTCAAATACACCCACAGTGAGAACTGTAGCTGGATCAAAGACCTCCCATGTGTACTGCTCATTATATTTTGGACACAGGTTGTCTACAATGGTGCGTGTCCTGACCCATTTATGACCATATTTTGCAACACAGTATGTATCTGAAGTGCCCCTACTATCTCTTGTTTTCATGGGATGGAGCCCCACTGCATTTAGAACCCCGAGTTCTAAGACCCCAATTGATGGCCTCCATAGTTGTTTTGCAGTTGGGCGGAGATCACTGCTGTAGTGAGTTGATTCATCCAGAACATGATAACCTCCATCTAGACAGACTCTCAGATGGATTCTACTCGAGAACTTTTCTTTTTTCAACTGATCTATGTCCACAACAATTGGCTTTTCCAAGTTGAACCAACGGGAGTGGATTATCCTATCATCAGCACGCTTCTCTACTGCACTCAATGGCATGATCACCCTACCTATTATTTCATCCTTTCCGGGACCTACATGATCTTCTACTGAAAGAACTAGATGATCTTCAAAGGGTTCGGCAGCAACAAACAGAAGATCCTCATTCCAAACAGCATTCAGCATACGAGCCTGACATATCTTTGTTTTCATCATCTGATTTCCTATTTGAACCTTAACATAAACATCTGGGAAACGGTTCTTTTCCGTTGGGACCAGGTCTTGTGCCTCAACAACATTAATGCGCACATACCACAACCTTGGTGCATGATAGACTTTCGAACGTAACACTGTAGAGACAGCTGGGGTGCTGTCAACCGGAGTTGCTGCATCAGAATGCCATGCATCAGAAAAGGCCTCATCTGCTTGGGTGCCAATCCACACTGCAAGCATCAGCTCACCCTTTATCTTCTCTCCCTTCTTATCCTCAAGTCGATACCACTCTGGAGCTAGAGGACTATCTGGTGGGACTCGCAATGGGACCTCATTGATGTCAAATCTCACAATGCCTACAAAGTCATCCTTGACTAGATTCTTGTCTTTAATTACAACTTCTAGCACAGAAGCTTGCATGCGGTCCCTAGAAAAGGCAAATACCTGGTTCCACAGAGGATTTTGGTTTTTCTCATAATGTTTTGTGATTCCTTTGTAGTTTCCAATTTTCACTTCAACAAATGGATCGATACTTCCTGTAACATCCATGGAAGAAAGATCACGAGCCTTAACAACTTGTACATAGAGAAAATACATCCGTTCAACAAGATCATAAGTGCTTGCAGTCTTGTCTGCATGTATAACACGACCCCCAACTACTTTTCCACCACCAAGGTAAGGGCTTGTCTCTTTAAGTGCATAGTCAGCAGGTTGTGATGATGCTGCCGAGTACATGCGAACTAGCTTTGCAGGCTGTGGTTCAGATTTCATTTCATCAGCCTCATACTTTGGTACATGACGGTTAACCGTTGGAGAAGAAGGATGATGCTGATGTTGATGTTCATGGTGACTGGGGTTAGGAAGATGGTGAAAGGTGTGTCTTGACTCAACTTTGTCACTAGTGACTGGATTTGGTACTGATTGGGCATGTGTATGATTAATACAGGGATCCTTACTTGCGAAGGATTCAGCTGCTGCAAGTGGACAAGAAGATTTTATAGAAGGATCATCAGTGATATAGACTTTCATGCCAAGCTCTCCTCTTACACGTGAGAAGATGCTACGCTTTTCCAGAGGATAGTGCAAGACAACAGCATCAGAGTATGGAACAAAAGAATTCCCAGTGAGGCAAACCTTCCCAAGGAATGATCTGGAGTTGGTATCTCTAGTATTATTGTAGACATAAGCTTCAAGGGTGAGATAATGAAGGTTGGAAGCATCACAAATGTTGAAGTAAAAACTCTCATTCCAAACAGGGTTAAGATCCTTTTCTTTGATAGTGGTACGGAACCTCTGACCATCAAAGTAGAGCTCCACAAAGGCACTGGATGAACCTAACCCGTCTTTAGGCAAGAGATTGTGAGCACTGACCACATCTACTCCTAGCTTAAGGTTTCTCATGGTGCAGTGTATGCGGGTAAGCTCGTTGAAGGAGTTGAGAAACCTTAAAAAGATGGAAAAGAACAATAGGTACCTGAAAGAAGGGAGGGAAACTATTATTATGTGCAAGAGTAACCACCTGTGATAGAGAAAGGGGTATTACTATTCATTAAAAAGAAATAGCAGAAGCAATTTATTGATGAAAGAGACAATTATTTGAACAATACATTTAATGCACTCTCCCAAAGGAATAAGACCTACAGATAACAGAATACAGTTAATGAAAAGGTGCAAATGAGTATCAATACATACTTGAGCATCTAGATAGACACAAACACAATTGAAAGACAACTTATATATGATAGCATGCATGGGCTATCAAAGCTTCATCACAAGAAACTAAGAAGAATATAACATGAATGGATCAGAACCACAGTAGGAGTAAATTATGGCAAATTGGTCCAATTAAATTGCAGAAATCATATTTTTTTTAAATTGTAATATAGTCTCGTTGAAATGTACTTGACAATTTCCATGCAAAACAATCATTATGCAACCATCATTCCACAAAATGTTAAATAATACTCTTTAAACCAAGAAAAATGTGTTCTGTTATATTTTCCCAGCACTATGTCAGGTGGTAGCAAACTTTTATAGATTTTCCAATGCTGACATATTAAGAATGACATCACATATGTACAAAAAGTACACTGGCATGAAACTTTTACAAAACCCCAAGAATCGGATAATGCTCTTATCTAATGATATCAATAAGTATTTCAAAGAAAACACACACACACAAACTGAACAGAAACCAGCCCATCAAATAAAAATGTGATGGCATTAGTGAATCAATGCTCCAAAATACTTCAGCTGTAAAGATATACACATTATCAAAGAAGATTTCAAAGCGCTAAGGATCTGTTAGGAATAAAATCATTGGAACAGAGACAAGTCAGCATTACATGAATCTGTTCACCAAAGTGATTGGTTAGAGAATTGATCACTTGTTATTCTTTAACAGGACATATGACAAAAATATTAACTAATTTAAACTTGTTACATTGCATAGGAAATCAGCTCATATCTATAGAAGTTGGTACAATTATATCGAAAGTATTAAGCACCAATTATGAATAATTGTCAGCAGCAACCTCATGCATCAAACAAAGACAAAAATGAAGTTCTAAAATGGGCACCCATCTGAAATAAAAAAAAACACTGTACCAGAGTCCTGATGATCTTATATTTTCTTCATCTTCTTCTGTTGCGTGTATATTTTTTTGTTTGACTACTGGTTGGAAACTTAAAACCATAAACTGAAAGAGAATTGTAATTATCAATTGCAAAAGCAAACAGGTCACCACTTTTTTTATGAAAAGCATGTGCCAGAGTGCCTCGTAAAAGGATCTAAGCGCGTATAAAAAGTACTAAATTATAATAAGCATATGATTGTCCATGGTTTAAGCTAAGATCCTTAAAGCACGCTTCAGACACGTGAACTTTTCACGCTACAAACACTAAGATCTAAAATTTGTCTTCATCTCATAGCTTGTATAACAAATTTTTTTAAAATAATAATGAAAACAAAAATAAAATCCATGACGTTGAAGCTTTTTACAATCAGTTCTGTTTCCGAGAAAAAAGAAACGAAAGTTTAGCATTGTACTATCTTCGTAGATTTTCTCAACAGCCAAACGGAGGGGTAGCCATGCAGGCACAGCCGATTAACTGAAACGCAGCTTGGTTTAAACATTTACAGTGAAGCAGGCACTTAATTATAAAAAAAATGACACAAATTCCAAAAGCGAACACTTCATCACCATAGATCATTTCATAATCACGCCAAATTTAAGATTTTCTGACGAGAAAACACAATTGGAGACTGTAAGAACAACTGAAACCGTTTGCATTAGGCATTCACACGAAAAAAGGCCACATTTCACGTCCAGGAACAGAACTCTTCAACGTTCAAAGCTCAAAATTAACACACTGCGAAAGCCGAACTCCAGCTTTTCTAAAGCAAAAGTCAGAAAAATTAAGCTAACAAAATGCAAGCAGAAAAAGAAAACAAGAGTTCACCTCTTTCGAGAAAAATCTTCAGATTCCAGTCATTTTTCGGGAGACCACAACGAGCTCTCAGAACCTCCAAATAAATAACAAAGAGAGAGACGGCGTAATGGAGTTAATGGCAAGCAAGTACGGAAGCTAGCTAAGACCGGGCACAACAAACGAGGAAATGACACAACGTTTAACAATTGAATAATGTAACTTCGCAGCTATAGAGAGAGAAATATCAGAGACTTGGTGGACACAACATCGCCATTACTGTTACTAATTGTAGTCCTCTTCGTCGCCTTCATAACGAGAAAACACGTCCTTTTCAGTTCTGACAGGCTTCTTGTTTCGCTTTGTTACCAAGGAGTAAACATGTGATACGGCGCAGACATTTTTATTTGGTTATGCCTGCTCTAATCTTGTCCGTCCGACGTGATGACCTTCAGGAACCATAATCTTGATTCCATTTAAAGTTAGGCTTGGATGGTTAAACGTACGTTACGAGACTGCGCGAACGTGAGTGGTCACCATGTTTATCATCGATTGTGCGAATTGGCGAAACACAGCACAGCCCACGGCTTTAAGAAGGGCACATCCCACGGCTTTAAGAAGGTTTCAGTTCAGTCACATCACATGGACCACGAGTGAAGCTTCCTCGCCAAACGAGGCACCTTAATATTGCACGCTGGGCTTCTGGAATGAAGGAGCTTACTAAAAGACAAAGGGGCCAGGACAAAAATTTAAAACGCCGTCGTTTGATGTGCGGGGACTGTTTGTGACTGTTTTCATCTGCTTAGTACACCGGCAATATTCTTAAAGACAGCCTAGTGTGATGGGCGCATCAGCAGGCTCAAGCTTTAATTGATCCTTTCAACTCACTGAATCCAAGCCTCGCAGATTTCCTACGGATAATTTTGCGTTGACAACAGAGACTTCAACCAGCAGAGGCATTCAGAGGGAGAAGGACAAGAAAATGAAGCTGAGAGTATACGCAGATCGAATGTCACAGCCGAGTCGCGCTGTTATTATCTTTTGCAAGTAACGAGTGATTCCATATTCTCTATTATTTTATAAATTTGGAATTTTTTCTTCTCTTTTGATAAATCTTGATATTCTATCTTCAATATTCAGGGTAAATGGAATAGAGTTTGAGGAGATTGAAGTCAGCTTAGCAAAGCGTCAGCAATATTCTCCTGAATTCAAAGGTGTGACTTCAGTAGTTTTGGTTGTTAAATAAATGAGAAATTGGTGGTTTGTGGATAATCAACTATTTGATGAGCCTGTAGAATCAATTTAAATTCTACTTTGTAAAGTAATCGATATCCACTTATCGATTACTTTATATTGTGAAACTTATTATTTTACTTTGTTAAATTGAAGTTTTGTTTCTGGTGTTGAGAAAATGGAGTTGTGTCAGTTGAAACTCATGTTAGATTTATGTTTGGAGGAGATAATTGTAGTAGATTATGGGCACATTAACGGTAAACATATACTAAACAGCATATGGGTATTGGTTAATGATGGGACGCTATCTGGAATTATCAGTAATCACTAAGCCAAGTGTAAGTTCACTGAGCCGAAGAAGTAATGCTAAAGGAACTGCGAATAGAAATCAAGGGCCTGTTGTCTTCCCCAGTACTTGTGTCATATACTAGTGGTAGTAGATGACCTAAATCTGCTGGAGTGGGCTTGTCTTCCCCAGTACTTGTGTCATATACTAGTGGTAGTAGATGACCTAAATCTGCTGGAGTGGGCTTTCAGATTGCTGAACTTGCATTTTGGGAGACAAAAAGTGAACTATGCTATAGTTGCATTTATGTGAAGATATCAATAGCGCATAAACCAGTTATAAAGAAATTACTTTCAGTGAGTAATTATTTATTTCAATGTTGCATTAACAGAAATAAACCCTCTGAAAAAAGTACCGGCTATTGTTGATGGAAGACTCAAGCTGTTTGAGAGGTATTTCTGATCTCTGAGTAATTATTTATTTCAATGTTGCATTAACAGAAATAAACCCTATGAAAAAAGTACTGGCTATTGTTTATGGAAGACTCAAGCTGTTTGAGAGGTATTTCTCGCTCTCTCTCTCTCGTCTTCTTCATCTTGGGTTGTGGGACTTAGTCAACTAACAATATCAATGGACGGAGGGAGGGAAGGAGGGAAAGCCTTTCTATTTGGCCTTTGAATTGCCCACTCTCTCTCTCTCTCTCTCTCTCTCTCTCGTCTTCTTCATCTTGGGTTGTGGGGCTTAGTCAACTAACAATATCAATGGACGGAGGGAGGGAAGGAGGGCAAGTCTTTCTATTTGGCCTTTGAATTGCCCACTTGGTTATTTGGTTCTTATAAATGCAGTGCTGAAGGTTCTATAATATTTTTCCTCATTCCAATTTTCTTTTTCTTGTTCTCTGGTGGCACTTTACACACATCCATCTGTGGAATAAAATGTGTAATCTTTAATGCTTGAAATAGAGTGCAGTTAGAACTGATGTTATGAAATTGAAAATACTTTATATTCTTTTTCCTCTCAAATGTTTGGTTTTAGTTTTGTCTGTTCACAAGTTTTGGTGTGTTATCATGGTGGTTGCTACCAAATGATAGACCATAGTATCATGGATGCACTTTCCTTGTGCATTTGTTGTGATACCTCTATATTTCAATAATGATGGTTTGACTGCCTCATTTCTTTAGCCTCCATTCAATAAACAGTGCTCTGTATGTGTATGGTTTATTAATTGATGGCTCTTGGTCACAGAAAATCTATTTGTTTGGTGATTAGCTGTTAAGTGTCTAATTAATTCTGGTTCTGAGTTATTCTACTTAACCTAAAATTTATCGTGTTCTGACTAACATATACTAAAGTTGATGCTTTTTTGTTTATTTTTCAAGGTTTGTTAGGTCATAAGCAAACTCTTATGTTTGCTTGGACTAATGTATTTGTTTATTTCTTGCAGTCATGCAATTCTTATCTACCTTGCTAGTGCATTTCCTGGAATAGCAGATCATTGGTAAGTAACTGTGCATCATTTGGAGGTTGATATCTTGACGGCATTCCTTGTCACATGAGCTCCTTAAATGGGCATACATATGTTGGACACAGGACAATATCAATATGGCATGGGGTATGAAGTGGAATTCGTGCTGATACCTGAAAATATGACCCAGTAAAACATTAAGAACATTTTCACTGTTTCATTGACCACTTTAGGGTATAGATGAAGACAAGTGGACAACATCAACAAAAGGCCACATCTGTGGATTTTTTTTTCTTTTAGATGTATCTATGACACTCTAATGCATAACCATGCTAGACACTCTAATGCATAACCATGCTAAACAGTCGGTATTACTTTGGTGCATAGTTTACAATATTACATTTAATTTATCTGCTTCCATTTTCAGAAGCAATTAACTATGCCAAAATGATCTGTTGTATTTCATTTTAGTGCCAATGCATTTTTGCTCTGCAACCTAGGTCTATTAACACTTCATCATTTAAGGTATCCAAATGATCTTTCCAAGAGAGCCAAGATTCATTCAGTGTTGGACTGGCATCACTCTAATTTACGCATTGGTGCAGGTACTTTGCGACTAGTTTGCAAAATATATGTTTCAATTTAGCTGCAGTATTGCTAGTACCACTGAACATGCCATTATGTGTGTGCGCGCGCGCGCGCACGTACATGCACATGCATGCAGGAGTATGTGCATGTGACTTTCCAATATTTAAATGATGTTCTTTAGCTGATGTTTTTCTCTCCAGCCAACTACGTTCTAAATACTACACTAGCACCTTTGCTTGGCCTTCCAGTGAATCCACAGGAAGCAACTAAAGCTGAGAAAATTTTATCTTTATCTCTCTCTAAGATAGAGTCCTTTTGGCTCAAGGGGAGCGGACGGTTCTTGGTGGGAAGCAATCAACCATCCATAGCAGATCTCAGCCTTGTGTGTGAAATAATGCAGCTGGAGGTATGGATTGGCTGTCTGCCTACATGTGCTATGATTGCAATATCTTCTTAAAGGAAAATATTTTTGGAATTCTTTGTTAATTGGAGTTTAACTTATGCGGTGATATGATGAGATTTGGCTACAAAAATGTATTTTTGGTGTAGGTTTTGGATGATGTAGATCGAACTCGATTATTAGGCCCACACAAGAAAGTGCAACAGTGGATTGAGAATACTAAAAATGCAACGAGACCACACTTTGATGAAGTGCATAAATACCTCTTCAAAGTCAAAGATAATCTGCAAAAGCAGCGGTCAGTGGTTGCAAGCAGTGAGACTGCATCTAGCACTAAAACGACGTGGCATTCAAAAATGTGAGAAAATTTTCAACAAAGTTTGTCGCATGGCCTGTAAAATATTTAGCAATCATTGAAGAAGCTTTGCTTAAGCCTCGTATTGGAGAGATTGCTTGAATGATAAGAGCGAATAATGAGACCACTCCTAGCTCAATAACTATATTTGATGTGTTCTTCTGGGTTTTGGTATTTTGAATTAATGTAGAGATTGCCTGAATGATAAGGATTAATAATGAGACTAATCCTATCTCAATAACCATATTTGCTGTGTTCTTCTGGGTTTTGGCACATTGAATCTCCATGGGAGACATTGCGCAGTATGATATCTGAAAACTCATGCCGCTGCAAAGCTTTAATAATACATAATCCTTCAATCGATCTTCATAGCGTTGAATAATCAATACGTTTACAGGTCATCGAAGAATAACTTGTATTTACGTGGCTTAGCTTAGTCTAGGAAAACTCCGGCGCTCAACATATACAATCAGAATGCTGAATCTAGTTATCATAATAAATCACTCTATCATAATCCCTCGTATCTCAAGATTGTTCAGCTTTTTGGGCTTTCGGTAATTTTTCAACGATAGCGAGCAGCAAACGACACCAACTGAAGAGGCTGCCATCGTAGCTCCAGCAATCCATGGCGGTAAACGAAATCCGGTAGCGGGGAAAAGGGCTCCAGCGGCAATTGGTATGCCAAGAAGGTTATAACCCAGAGCCCAAATGTAGTTCAGACGAATTCGTGAAAAGGTTTTCCTAGACAGGTCTATGGCAGTTATCACATCTTCCAGGTTACTCCTCATTAAGACAATATCAGCTGCCTCTATGGCAATGTCTGTGCCAGCACCAATTGCCATTCCGATGTCTGCTGCTATAAGTGCTGCTGAGTCATTTATGCCATCTCCCACCATCGCCACTGTATATCCTGAAGCCTGTCAATTAGGAAAATGAATGTTAGATGTAAGAATCTAGACTTGGACCTGAAGTAATGGATACAACTGTAAAGCAAGCATGTATGGAATGATGATACCTGTAAATCCTTCACTTTCTCTGCTTTCTGTTCAGGTTTGGATTCAGCCATAACAGTTTTGATTCCAACTTCATTGGCAATGGATTTGGCAGTTCCCCAGTTGTCACCTGTGACCATGATGCTCCTAACTTGCATAGACTTTAGAATGGAAATGCTTTCACGACTGCCTGGTTTCAGTGGATCAGCTATGGCTAAAACTCCAGTCAATTCCCGGTCTATAGATGCTAGGATCCCGGTTTGTCCCATTCCTTCAGTTTCCGTCAGCATTTCTTCAGCATCAAGTGGAATGTCAATTTTCTGGTCTAACATCAAACTCTTGTTTCCCATGATTATTTCCTTGTTCCGCACAATGGCTTTCACTCCATGACCAGCGATGGAAACAAAATCTTTTGCTTCTGGCCAGATAGGATTCTCTTCGTCCTCTCTAAACTTCTTTGCATACTCAACAATAGCCTTGGCTAATGGGTGCTCACTGTTAGTCTAGTAGATATATAGCAACAAATATCATCAGTAGTCTTTACATAATAAGCAAAAATTTCTATGGCAAACACTCTTAAAGGGTAAGAATTTCACGCAGAAAAGTGTACCTCAGCAGCAGCAACAAGTTCGTAGAAGTCTTTAAGTACCATGTTTTTAAAAAGTTTTGTGTTAACTACCACCGGCTTTCCAACTGTCAGAGTTCCTGTCTTGTCAAACACAATGCAATTCACCTACTAGATTGTCAAACCAAACTATTAGATAATCAAATCCAGTCTTCCTGTACACAGAAAGTAGCAAAGAGCAACGTGGAGGGCATATGTGAACCTTATGTGCACATTCAAGGGCTTGTCCCCCTTTAATAAGTACTCCTTGAGATGCACCAACTCCAGTACCAACCATTACAGCAGTAGGAGTTGCTAGACCTAGAGCACACGGACAGGCTATGACCATTACAGAGATTCCAAACTGTAATGCAAGCTGAAAGCTATCCATTGAAGATGGTATCCAGGATTCTGGGTAGACGTGGAACTTTCCAGCCAAAAACCAAGTAAGCCATGTTGAAAATGAAAGGATGATGACCTACAAAAGAACAGACAGCTTTGTGGACAAAAAACTATGTATTTACTTAAGAATGGTAATAGAATACATGGAACAAATGCAGAACAAAGAGCGACTACATTACACTATATGATTACCAGAGGCACAAAGAATTTGGAAATGCGATCTGCAAACTTCTGTACTGGAGCTTTAGCCATCTGAGCTGATTCCACCAGACGAACAATTTGAGCAAGAGCACTCTCTGATCCAACCCTTGTTGCCTTAATATGTAGCGCCCCATTCTCATTCAAAGTGCCTCCAATGACAGTATCACCCTTCCTCTTAGCCGCTGGCCTTGCCTCCCCAGTTATCATACTCTCATTCACATGGCTTTGCCCCCACAAGACATAACCGTCTGAAGCTATTTTTGCACCAGGAATAATTTTAATGACATCGTTCTTTTGTATCAATCGACTATCAATTTCTTCTTCATTGATCACATTGTCTTCCTCGTCCAAAGTCAGCAATGTTGCTGTTTCGGGGGCTAAGTCCATAAGCTTGGCAATAGCCTCAGATGTTTTTGCCTTTGCTAGAACCTCTAGGTATTTTCCAAGCAGAATAAAGGAAATCAACATTGAACTAGTCTCGAAAAAATCTGTGCCTTCGAAATCTGGAGAAGTGGCAGCTTTCAACACTGAGTAGACTGAATAAAAGTAAGCTGCATTAGTTCCCAGGGCAATTAGAACATCCATATTAGCAGAACCATGGCTCAATGCTCTGTAAGAACCAGTGTAGAATCGCCTGCCTATAAGGAATTGGACTGGAGTAGATAGCAACCACCTTAAAATCTCACCAACTGTAAGCATATTGACTACTTTAGTATCCAGTCCGTGCTTGATTCCAGGAATATACATGAATATCATAGAGGTTAAAAAAACAGGAATTGTAAAAGCCAGACTCCATAAAAATGATTCGTAGTATTGCTTAATTTCTTCCTGTTTTAGAGTTTCTTTTCCTCCTGCACCTTCAGAAAATATTCCTGCCTTGAAACGCCGGGAACCAGTTGACTCTATCACTTTAATAAAGTTTCTGGGTCCTGTGACATCCGGTTTGTAAGAAAGAGAAATCTTATGCATTCCAGGATCCATATCGATGTTTTGAACTCCAGGGAGTGCTTGAAGAGAATTTTCTATCATTCTCATAGAATGATCAATCCATATGCCATCAACCTGAAGATGAATCTTGCTCATGTCTTCTCCAGTACTGACAAGTATGGCTTCAAATCCAGTATCTTCAATCGCTTCCAAAACCTGATTGTAGCTCAGAAGTTTAGGATCATAATGAACTTCTGCTTCTTCAGTAGCTAAGGCAACCTGGGCTTTTTGAACGCCGTGAATTGCTTGCAAAGCCTTTTCAACAGTCGAGGAGCAAGAAGTGCAAGTCATTCCATTGATGCGAACTCGACATACTTGAGTGGATTTCTCACTTGTTTCATCTTGAATCAATGTTGCTTTAAATCCAACATCCTCAATGGTTTCACGAATTGTCTCCTCCTGCAAGATGTCATAAAAAATCTCACTACAAAACCACATGCACGATTTGATCTCACTAATTAAAGGTTCTGGGGTTCGGCATTGGGCTCGTAACAAGCACTTCTCGAGATTCATAATTCAAGTTAATTAGTCCAAGCTCAATTTACAGGCCTACCCATCAGATATATGTCACAAGCTGGGGGCTGAAGATGGACCACACGTCTGTCTATCGAATTTCCTCGACTAACCGCAGAACAGAATTGAAAGCACCGAAATCATCGAAAGGAAAGAAAAAGAACCTCTCTTTTTATCGTTTCAGTGGCTGAAGCAAACCACCTTTTCTTTATCGAAGACAGAAAACACGACAATGACGGGAGAATAAGCATTTAAGAAGCTTTGAATAAAACTGCAGTTTTATTTAGTTTGTTATAAAGAAGCCGATGTGTGTCATATATTGATGATATGTAAATCTAAAAGCAAAGGATCGTTTGTCCGAAGAAAAAAGAACTCGGGAAATGGAATTACGAGAGACGCAAAACTCAACTTACGTTAACAAAGCTGGGGTAGAACAAGACTTGCGCCCTATTATTCATGACATCCACGACGGCGTCATGTATCCCGGGAAGTCTTTTGATAGCCTTCTCGACGGATCCAGCGCAGGCGGAGCAGGTCATTCCGAAGACCGAAAACACAGCCTTAGCCTTTGCCCTCTCGGCGTTCGTTTCCTCCAACGACACTCCTTTCGGATACTTGGGCATAGACGGATAGTGTGACCTCGGCGACAAGTTCCCATAACTGTCTTTTCGTATGCAAGCCAACGCCAAAAACTTGGTCGCCATAAAACAACGAATCACTGTGTCCTCTGCAAAATAAAGAAGGATTTGCTTTAATCTTTTAAAAATGGGTCAAAGGCAATGATGAAAATATAATAATGGGAGAACTGTTTGCATGCTACGATGCAAGCAATTTGCTTTAAAAGCTAACGATTAAGAATCAACGGTCTGTGATCAAATGGTAGGTTTGATCCAAAACGTGGGAATTAAAATATAATATAGGATTAATGGTTGATGGGTCCTGCCCATTGTTTCCTTAAATCTAAAGCTATGATTGTTTATCCGGAAAATTGTGATTTCTTAACGGAATTCGGAATCATGATTAGGTAACCCATACGCTCTTGAGAAGCCATACGCAAGGCTAAATTGAGGGTTTATGCTAAAACAGACTTAGATTTTAAACATTTAATTAAGCTTGCTGTTGGAGAGAAACTCGAAGGAAAAGAGAGACGTGTTTGAATGCTCTTATCATTAATATATAATCAATCCGTCTACCTGATTACATGCATCACAATAATCTCGTAAAGAGGGAGGTTTGAGTGTAATTGTACTAATACAAGAGAAATGCTCATTGCATTAGAATAGAATTTAAGTGACGGAAGCTTTAGCAGTAATTGGTAGGCTAACCAGTGGAATGGAAAGACAATTCTGAGAAAAAGAAACGTAAGTGGGCTACTTTCTCTAACCACTGAGATATATATAATATAATATAGCCAGGGAGAGAATCTTTGCTTGACAGATGTTGAAGTTGATTGAAGACTCTTCCACTTTCCAGGAAAAGAATTCCCATATTTATATACAGTAGCCATTTTCACCTACGGGTGCTGATCAGTTATCTAGAATCACGATCTGGGGTTGCTGCTCCAGTAGAATCAATGGATCAGTTATCTAGAATCAACTGTAACTTGATATATATATGTTCATTGGAAGATAAATTTTTTTATACAAATAACTAGACTTACGTTTCCATTAGAGAATGAGTTTGAAGTTTTTAAGTTTACTCATGGAGTAATGTTGTTCTAATCAGAGCTAGAAATTACTGACGCCATAGAGAGTACGATCGCAAGTGTTTGATGTAATTTGATGATCATGTATTGTATGCTGTGCAATGCAGGTTCCATTTATTATTTAGCCGTGACATCAGCCGGGTTCGTCGTGACTGATATTGCTCGACTCTCCTTTTGGGCCTAACCCCTTATTTGGGATACTCTTGCAGAGAAATAATTTGGAGAGAACGTCTAATATACGTGCAAACATACGTACATACATACATACAGATATTAAACGTGCCAAGTCGGCCTAGACCTGGAAATTCGGCCCAATCCTTGCGGAATATAGTAGCTACTACTAATTCATGAACTAGACATCCAAAACGTGTTCGGCAACTCCTAATACATGCGCCGGCTTCCGGGCGCAAGCGCTTACGTTAAGTCATCTTCAAAAAGGAAGCTTCCGAGGTTTGGCCAGCCGACTGTGTGTATGTGTAGTCGATATGCAATTAGCCGTGTGGACCATCACTCTCAAGTTCCAACGACCACTAAATTTCATGCATTCCAGCTTATTTATAATTACTCACTAAGGCATATTTAAACTCACATCGCCATGCACCAATGGTGCTTGTCTTCACCCTATGAATTTGTCATTTTATTTGTAGAGACGGGCGCCTATGCCTATGCCTATGCCTATGGTACACCCCGTTGTTGGCAATCCCAACATTTAACCTTGCATAGAATCGAACATTAGGCAGAGGCATGGGCAATGAACTATTATGAATGGAGTTAAAAAAAATTATTTATTAATAAAAATTTTAATCTTAATTAAATAAAATATTTAAAAATAAAAACTAATTTTTTTAATAATAAATATTTGTAAATTAATCATTTTTATTTTTTATTTTTTAATACAATTTTTTTATTTTAAATAAATATTAATATAATTAATAATAAATAATTTAAATTAATACGTATTAATAGTTTATTTATTAATTTTTATTTTAAAAAAAAATGATGACGATCCATTGAAAAAATTTACCTGCAATCTTCGATGCTTCGCTAACTCCGTGGGATTGAAGCAACCTTTTCAGTCGTTTGCAAGAGTACAATACACGACAAAACTTGAGCACCGCCCCCTGAATGGAATTCCGAGTAACACAATGACACCGACCTGAAACAAATGTTAGCCAGTCATGACTCCGATTTTCGAATATTACACCTGGATCCAACTTCAACTTGCCCTTTTCTGTTTTGTTTTCTTTCCATGTCTATAAGAAAGCTGACGTCTTACCATGTAAAGACAGCAGACCAGAACTGACCCTGAGATATCATCCCTTGTTTCTTCTCAGGTCTGCGTAGTTGACGGCCATACCCATACAGTGGGCCAACGTACATGCTCCACCTACTGCAGCCATTTCTCCACGTGTGCTCGCTGACGAAACGTTCTCTTCGCCTATATGTGATAGGGTTTGCTTTCTCTCACAGAACAGATTCGTTCGTTTTGTTTACTTTTGTTTTTGTAATTTTGCAAAAATGGAGAACGTAACGCTAACTGGATTGCTGAAGAAAGCTGCATCGGAATTTCCAAATAAGAGAGCGCTTTCGGTTTCTGGGAAATTTGAACTGACACACGCTCAATTGCAAGACATCATCGATCATGCTGCTTCTCTCCTCGTGGCTTCCGGCATCAAACCGGGCGATGTCGTCGCTCTCACCTTCCCTAACACGGTCGAGGTATTTCTTTTATTGATTAATAGTTTTATGTGTATTTATATTCACCTGCTCTGTTTGAATGACGAGAAAAATATTTGGAAAATACCTTCTTTTTAGTACTATAATTCTGATTTTTTTTTCTTTTAAAACAGTTTGTAGTGATGTTTTTGGCGGTTATTCGATGCCGAGCCACAGCAGCGCCGCTAAACGTGGCTTACACAGCGGAGGAGTTCGAGTTCTATCTCTCTGATTCTGAATCGAAGCTTCTTATAACACCAAAAGAAGCCAACAGGACGGCCGAAGCCGCCGCTTCCAAGCTCAACATCCCTCACGCGACCGCCAACCTTCCCGACTCTAATTCCAAAATTACCCTCTCATCATCCGTCGGGACGGAGTCAAATTCTGATTTGGTCGCGCAACTTGTCAATGACTCGTCCGACGAGGCATTGTTCCTCCACACCTCCGGCACCACTAGCCGACCAAAAGGCGTACCGCTAACGCAACTTAATTTGGCTTCCTCTGTTTTGAATATTATAACGGTTTATAAAATCTCTGACTCAGACTCGACTGTTATCGTTTTACCGCTGTTTCACGTTCACGGCTTAATGGCCGGTTTACTCAGTTCTCTCGCTGCTGGAGGCGCCGTTACCCTACCAGCCGCGGGCCGTTTCTCTGCTTCGACCTTTTGGTCAGACATGGTCAAATACAACGCCACGTGGTACACAGCGGTACCCACAATTCACCAAATCATACTAGACCTTCTCGAAAGCAAGCCCGAGCCGACTTACCCGAAGCTGAGGTTCATCAGAAGCTGCAGTGCCTCGTTGGCGCCCAGTATATTATCTCGGCTGGAGGAGGCATTTGGCGCACCGGTGCTGGAGGCTTACGCGATGACGGAGGCATCTCACTTGATGTGTTCGAACCCGTTGCCCGAGAACGGCCCGCATAAGGCTGGTTCAGTTGGGAAACCGGTCGGCCAGGAAATGTGTATTCTGGACGAAAACGGCGTAACACAAGAGGCCGGCGTAAACGGGGAAGTGTGCATAAGGGGAGCAAATGTGACGAACGGGTATAAGAACAATCCAGAGGCTAACAAAAGTGCTTTTCAATTCGGGTGGTTCCACACGGGAGATGTTGGGTTCTTTGATTCGGATGGGTATTTGCATCTGGTGGGTCGGATTAAGGAGCTTATAAACCGTGGAGGTATTTATTTCTCTTTCCATTGGATTGATCTTGTAGGGAAAGTGAAACTAGTTGTTTGAGCTTTAATCGATAATTGGAATACTGAAAATGTTGCTTGGTTTCTCAGGGGAGAAGATATCACCTATTGAAGTGGATGCAGTACTTCTGTCTCATCCAGACATTGCGGAAGCTGTTGCTTTTGGAGTCCCTGATGATAAATACGGTGAAGAGGTGAGCAATGATTCTTTTAAGCCTAGCCCAGCTGAGAATTATACTTGTTTGCTGTGAATTGTCATTTTCCAATATGCTGCAAATTTGCAATCTTTATCTGACATTTAATATGTCTGCATTGCAGATAAATTGTGCTGTGATTCCGAGGGAAGGAGCAAACATTGACGATGAAGACGTGCAAGGATTCTGTAAAAAGAACCTTGCAAGTTTCAAGGTCCCCAAAAAGGTTTTCATCACTCACTCTGTCCCGAAAACTGCTAGTGGGAAGATCCAGCGCCGCATTGTTGCCGAGCATTTCCTAGCTCAAATTTCTACTGCAAAGGTTCCCAAGTTTGGAGCTTAATCAAGCATCTCTCCAACATTTATCCGCACACTACAATCTTTTTGGTTCATGTATACTTTAACGAGGATGATTTTAGATCTTTGGAGTTGTCTTTTTGTATTTCTTGATATAAATTTACTGTTCTGGTAGTTATTCAGATTGACGGAACCAAAAAAACATATTTGTAGTTTATCTCCTAATCTAATTTTTCCTTGTCCGGTTCATGCAACCTGTCTTTAATTAATGGTTTTGGTGAAGAACACAAGAACACTTCTTGTTGGAAAATCAGTGACCTCTCCTTTTTCCTTCACATATATATATTTTTTTCTTGTTTAATCTTTCTTTCCGGAGTGTTTTCAGTTGGTGGCATATCTAACCTCGAGGCCAAGCAAGCAATTGCATTTCTAGACTATTCGCACAACTCCAATTATGTTTATATAGCATCCGTTTTCACTTCTCAGCTTCATTTTCTCTGATCTTTGGTTAACAAAAGCATTGAAAACCACCGAAGCACATGGCAATTTATTTTCAAGCTGGAAATTTGGGATTAGTGAATTCATTCCTAATCATTCTTGCAGTTGAGCTGGGCGTGTACTATGTAAAACACACTGCTACGACATGGGATGTCCTGAAATAAGAAGATTCACGTAGTGCAGCTAAAAAAGCTTTTCATGATTTGATTTCAAAAGAATTGGAACACAAGAATCAAATTCTTAACTTGGAGAAACGATAAGTGAATTGATGGTAAGTAAAGAAAATGGCTATCAGTCTCCTTTTTGCTCTTCATGAACCCTGAGTTTACCGTAACGTTGGTAGGATTATAACATTGCCTGAAACACGCACTGGCCCCGATGGACTTGGGAGTTTTCTTACGAGCTCTAACATGGAAAAGCCGATTTCATGATAGCTAATTGATGCATGAGGGTGCATATCTGGATTGTCATCTTTTTCCCTTGCATAGTGAAGCGTAAAATTTGTATGCACATTTTTTTTCTTTTCGTACTTGTGTTTGTGTACAAGGGGCAGAAGAAATGCACGACTGCATTTCATTGCAAAAACATGGGAATTGTGCTTTCAGGTGGTAATGTTGATCTAGGTATGCTTCGGGATTCAATCAGAAAGTGAATATTAAATGCTTCGCGCACAGAAGATGTTACACAGAAAGTGCCAATTTGGTTTGATGCTCTGTGCTTTAAATCATGAATTGCTTGGGATGTTACGCTGTTGATAATTTTTGCACCAGAAATGCATTTGTATCTAGAGCTGTAAAGTGGGAAAAATCTAAAGAAAGCAATATAAGCAACATGTACACTTAAAAATGGATAACTGACATAAGAAAAGTTGACATTTCAAGCCAATGCTCTCTTAATTGTGGAGACAACAAAATCTTTGGAATGCGATACACGAACGGGAACACAAAATGGGAAACTCCATCAACACAACTCCACACTAGGAAATGAAAGGAGAAAAGTACTAATCACAGCAAGAACCAGCAAAATTAAAGCAAATTTCTTCATGTCCTACAAGCATAGATTTAATTCCTTTTTCAAGCCTCATCCTCAAACTCGTCATCCTCGTCTGCAGTTGCGTCCTGGTATTGCTGATATTCTGAGACTAAATCATTCATGTTGCTCTCAGCCTCTGTAAACTCCATCTCATCCATTCCCTCGCCAGTATACCAATGCAAGAAAGCCTTCCTGCGGAACATGGCAGTAAACTGTTCACTGACCCTCCTGAACATTTCTTGGATAGACGTAGAGTTTCCAATGAATGTAGAAGCCATCTTCAAGCCCGTGGGAGGGATGTCACAAACAGTGGATTTGACATTGTTGGGAATCCATTCAACAAAATAGGATGAGTTCTTGTTTTGTACATTGATCATTTGTCCATCGACCTCTTTAGTGCTCATCTTGCCACGGAACATGGCTGATGCTGTAAGGTATCTGCCATGGCGAGGATCAGCAGCACACATCATGTTCTTGGCATCCCACATTTGCTGGGTGAGTTCAGGGACAGTGAGGGCCCTGTATTGTTGGGAACCACGGGACGTGAGAGGTGCAAAGCCAACCATGAAGAAGTGAAGCCTTGGGAATGGGATAAGGTTTACTGCAAGTTTGCGGAGGTCTGAGTTGAGCTGACCAGGGAAGCGAAGGCAGCAGGTTACACCACTCATAGTAGCTGAAATCAAGTGGTTCAAATCTCCAACTGATGATGGAAAAGCATTTAATTAGCCCCCATAATTAATAAAGGCACTGAACATGCAGTTCGACTGCACTGTTCAGCATAGTGAAATACAAATGACCCAAATCATAATAGAATACAGATCCTGAAATTCTAATCCGTGCAAAGTAGTCTAGTTTATTTCGTCTTTAGCCCAAAAAGGCTGTTGGAAAAGAGATCCATGTGAAACTACAAATGCACAGAGATAAAGCGGAGATCTGGATTTTGTGTTGCTCAAGCTATCCGGCCAGAGCAGAGAAAAGTGATTACGCAGAAGTTGTAAGACTCAAGCTTTTATCCGGGTAGTCCTCACCCGCCTGGGAACATGGTCAATTATGATGGATCTTAACAGAAATTATATATGAAGAATCAGATCCAAACTGCTAGACTGAGTAATGATGCTAGCAAATAATAGTTCTAAACAGGCAAACTCAATGCTCTTAATTTCAGAAAATTACACTTTCCAACTATAAGACATAAGCAATATAAAATATATATCTCGAAATCTCATTTAAATATTGAGAAAACGCACAAAAAAAGCAAACTCACAAGTTTCCTATCAACCAAGGCAGGCTCATTCCTTTTTAAGTTTGATTTATTTCTCTTTTGAAGATCAGTATCCAAACAATCTCGGATTCCTATCCGTTAGCAACCAGCAAAGAAAGTAAAACTTACAGCTAGGGGTGGTGAGCTTGAGAGTGCGGAAACAGATATCGTAGAGAGCCTCATTATCAAGAACCATACACTCATCTGCATTTTCCACAAGCTGGTGAACTGAGAGAGTTGCATTATAAGGCTCAACCACCGTATCAGACACCTTTGGAGACGGAAACACCGAGAATGTAAGCATCATCCGGTCCGGATACTCCTCCCTTATCTTTGATATTAACAGTGTCCCCATTCCGGACCCGGTTCCTCCACCCAACGAGTGGCAAACCTGAAACCCTGTAAACGAACTCACACAATTAAGATTTAACAGAAAAGAGAAGAAAATGAGTTTCTGAATAGAATCCTGAAAACATAAAGAAAATTACCTTGCAAGCAATCACAATTCTCAGCTTCTTTCCTGACGACGTCAAGCACAGAGTCAATCAACTCAGCACCCTCTGTATAATGCCCTTTCGCCCAGTTATTCCCAGCGCCGCTTTGCCCGAAAACAAAATTATCAGGCCTAAATATCTGGCCGTACGGCCCCGACCTAACACTGTCCATTGTACCAGGCTCTAAATCCATCAAAACAGCCCGAGGCACGAACCTTCCGCAGCTGGCTTCATTGTAGTAAACGTTGACCCGCTCAAGCTGGAGTTCATTCTCGCCTTGGTACTGCCCTGTTGAGTCTATGCCATGTTCTACACACACAACTTCCCAGAACTTGGCTCCTATCTGGTTCCCGCATTGCCCACCTTGGATGTGGAGGATTTCTCTCATTTTCTCGCTGGTTTTCCGTTGGGTTCTTGGGAAAATTAGGGGAAAGTTTGGGCAGAAAGTTTGGAGAGGGAAGGGATTATATCATGGAGAAGATTGAAACTTGTTTTCTACTCTATGACCTGGTTGACAGGGTGGCCCCCACGGAGAGTGGAAAGAAAAACCAAAGCTGTTAAAATTACAGCTAGAAATGCAGTTGCAGAGATTTCATCATGTGAGTGCAGAAGTATCAATCACAACAAATCTTGAAAACTAAGCAAACTACCATGTACCCACCATTTTGTTTCATTTAGCGAACTATTCTGATGATATTCTAGAGTATGCAATAAAACAGTTCCATCACATCTGTACTAAATTCGTTTCATCAATATAATAGTACTATTTTATTAAAAGTATTAAGAAGGTCAAAGTTTCAATCAAATATAGCGTCTTTGGGCTAAACTTGTAGAAGATGTGATAAGGATAATCTTCATAATTATGAAGTCTTTTAGGTAGGTGATCTAATCGCCCCATTTGATCCCTCATTGGGAAAGGGATTTCAATCATGTTATCTATCAACCAGATGCATGCCCTTGTGATTTGGTCATTGGTAGCAATGTTTTACAACTTTACTATTAACAAGTAGTTGATAACGTTTACATGGAAGTCTCTGAAGGTATGAAGGTAAATCTCTGGATTAGCCGAACATAGATTATTAAACAAAGTAATTAGGACTATAACTGGTGAAATGAAATGGGATTTGTGGACATAATAGGTGAGAAAACCAAAGAGCAATTCCCTCCATAATTTTGTCCTCCGAATTCTCTAGCTTCCAACTATTTTGGGCTCCTTCAAATTTCCACCTCTCATAGGTCCAAAAGACAAGGATCTCCTCTCCTTTTTTTACTAGCATATTTTCATTTTGTTTCTCTTGCCCCTGAACCTTTTGCAATTCACAAATCCTTTTCTTTGATTAGTGGCAAAATGGTATGTTCTCTGTAAATCTTTCTGCCTTCCCATTGTTAATTGTGTTATTTATTCTCGTTTGTTGTAACAACCAATCTTATTTCCATTAACATGTCCTGTTTATTTCAAGAATTTGTCTGTTTCTGTAAGAACATACGGTTTACGAAACATGTTTGGTTTTCTTTGTTTAATATGTTCGATTTCCTGCATATAAAGCCAGACAAACCGAGCTGCCAAAATTGGAGCTGGCGTATGGGCTTTTTGTCCCGGTTGTTGCCAAGACAAATAGAGCCCATATGTGTTGTAAATGAATGACACTAATGCAGTGTTTTGATTTAATTATTAGGCAAATTCCTCGTCTGGAATGGCTGTGAGTGACGAGTGTAAGCTGAAGTTCTTGGAACTAAAAGCGAAGAGGAGTTACCGATTCATCGTTTTCAGAATAGAGGAGAAGATTCAACAAGTGACAGTCGAAAAGCTGGGAGAACCAAACGAAAGCTACGAGGATTTCACTGCCAGTTTGCCGGCTAACGAGTGTCGTTACGCTGTCTATGATTTTGATTTCACCACCGAAGAGAATTGCCAAAAGAGCAAGATTTTCTTCATTGCATGGTAATTATACTCAATTACACCAAAACAAAAACACATGAACAAAACGTAAAGCTTTCAGGGATTTAACTACGGATGGGATTGCAGGTCTCCGGATACGTCGAGGATCAGGAGTAAAATGTTGTATGCAAGTTCAAAGGATAGATTCAGAAGAGAACTGGATGGGGTTCAAGTTGAGTTGCAAGCAACTGATCCAAGCGAGATGAGCTTGGACATTGTTAAATCACGAGCCCTCTAATTGAACGCACGATCGTTCTCTCTTCATTAATCTTCATGCTTTAGGGGGCCCCTGATTTCTTTTTATTTCTATTTTTTCATGCATGGCTCGATCGATAGGGATTTCACAAGAGGAAGAAGGAGGAGGAGGAGGAGCAGGAGGGTTGTGGTTGATCACCCTTTTGTCATGTGACAAAACTTATTCCTGTAGCCCTCGCTTTTAACGTGGGCAACCTTTCCTGTATTGGTTCACATGAAGCTCAATATAACTGAAATTATTCCTCATTGTAAATGTTCCTTGGACACTATACAAATTGGATCAACACCATTGCAGCCCATGACAAGTTTTTTTAATTTTTGATTCAATCTGGGTGCAAGAATTTTACTGTTCATGAACCAAGCCGGTTTGACGCCTCTGGTGTGAATCATGTGTAGAATAACTTGATTGAAAATAATGTAACATTAATAATGCGGTATTGGCTTTCTGCAATTTGCCACTGGGAATTAGGGTCCAACATGAAACGACGTCCTGAAACTGCAATAATCTCCCAAAACCCACCAAAAAGCATCACCATACCACTCAATTGCACTATCAAAAACCAAACAGAAACTTGTCCAACAAATTACTACAGAAAGTTCCAAACACAAGACCATGACCCATCATCAATAACCATATGCCCTGATTACTTTCGTTGGATCCACGAAGATCTAAAGCCCTGGAAAGTTACAGGCATCACCAGGGAGATGGTTGAAAGAGCCAATCGAACAGCCCATTTTCGCGTTATAATTGTGAACAACAGAGCATACGTCGAGAAGTACAAAAAGTCAATACAAACAAGAGATGTTTTCACAATATGGGGCATCTTGCAGCTCCTCAGAAGATATCCTGGAAGATTACCGGACTTGGAGCTGATGTTTGACTGTGATGACCGGCCGGTCATCAGATCACGCGATTACCGGGGGCAGAACATGACGAGCCCACCTCCGTTGTTTCGCTACTGTGGAGATAGGCGGACGATGGGTATAGTTTTCCCTGATTGGTCCTTCTGGGGATGGTTAGTCTTGTTCTGATCTTGTTAGTTTGAAAACGGTGGGTGCACGCATGCCGGACCTGGCTAATGCGCACACCAATACAGCCAAATAGGATAAATGGCCCTACTACAAAAAGTTGACTGGGGTCCTAGCTACCTACCAAAATAGAACACGTAGGGTAGAGGTGTAATGCTGTGATTACACGCATGTGCCTTGGTTGATAATCATCAGGATCCCCGCCAATGACATTGCTTAGATTTCTAGGTCAGTCCGGAGATTTGAAATTTATGGTCTCCGAATAACCAAAATCACAATTGATTAAAAACCGCACGACTGGAAGCCGATTGAAAAACAAAAACACATGCATGTTAATAGTTGAAATTGAAGTTTAGTATATTCTAGCCTGTGACTCTATGACATTGCTTGTAAATCCCCATTACTACGATTTCTTCATAAGATATCTACAGCCTGTGCAACACTACTGGCCAATAAGAGACGATGATAAGTGCAAATCCATTAAGTTTGCTGTAGACTGAGGCAACAAACATAAACAAAAGGTAATTGTATTAACTTGGATATATTAATATGAAAAGCCTCAAAATTAAAAAGATTATTATTTTTTTTATTTTAATTTACATGTAAATACCGATAAAATATTAGAAAAAATTAAATATTAAATATTAAGATACAATATTTTGGTCCAAATTCGATTTCAGTGAGACAGTTTACTTAATGTTCTGATTGTGTTTACCTACAAAACGCTAATACACTATTGAATTATTTTTGTATTCATCCAAGTTTCTTTTATGGGATTGAGATGGTGTTAAATTACTTGCTTGTTTCGTGTGTCCACCAACTAGGTATACGGACCAATTCGAAACGACAGCGTAACATTTGTTATTTCTCTCTACCATACTATTCAGGAACACTAGGGTTTAAGAACAACACCGCATTCAATTTTCATCTCTCTCTCCCTCTCAGCCAGCCAACTAAGTATACCCACCAATTCCAAATGACAGCGTAACATCTCTGTTATTTCTCTACCAACACTGCATCCATCTTCATCTCTCTCAGCCTAGTCATGGATTCGATCCCTAAACTCCGGCACATGCTGGACCAACATAGTGAAAGCACAACCACCGCAAAATGCCGCAACGCAGAACAAATCGGCGCCGGCAACCGAACTATTTGCTCAAACCTGCAAGTCTACGGAGGGGATAGCGGTTGCAGTGGTTGATGCCAACGCAATAATACAAGGTGGTCACAATCTTTCTAATTTCGCCGATAAATTCGTTACCGTTTCAGAAGTTTTAGCTGAAATTCGCGATCCCGTTTCCCGCCACCGCCTCAACTTCATTCCTTTCTCTATTGAATCCGTGGAGCCTTCTCCAGACTCCCTTAATAAAGGCAAGTGCCCGGCTATTTATTTTTCTTGATTTTTATCCAACATCTTTTCTGGAGAAAGAAAACATGTTGGATCAAAAAGCTTAATTGTCATTGTGATTTTAGTGTTTGGGACATGCTATCCAGATATTAATATCTATGACAATTTTATTTAGCATTTATGTCCAGTTATTGAATTAAAAATTTTCAATTTTTTTCTGTTTTCTGACTGAAACTGTCGTCAAAGAACTTTTTTTCTGAGTTCTGGTTTAGATTCTAGTTTATTTGTTTATTATTTGGTTTTCGTTTGATGTTCAATTATCTAAAAGTATATTTTGGGCGGTTGACAGTCATAAAGTTTGCGAGCGCGACGGGTGACTTACAGACTCTTTCGGATGTTGATCTCAAACTTATTGCTTTGACTTACACACTAGAGGTCCAGATGCATGGAACTAAGCACCTCAGGGATGCCCCTCCCCCCATCCATACAGTGAACGTGAAGAGATTGCCCGAGAAGGATATGCCTGGTTGGGGGGCTAATGTTCCTAATTTAGATGAGTGGGAAGCATTAGATAATGACACTGACAATAAATTGAACTCCAATTCTAGAATCCTTCCCTTGAAAGACTTGAATCTAAACGTAATACCTGCAGATGACCATTCTGAAAATGGTGCTGTGGGAACTCAAAGTAAAGCTGATTCTGAAAATCTAGAGGATGGCGAACATGGATTGACTAGACCTAGGAGATATTTACCAAAGAAGAAGGAGATAAATATTGAAGGGAAGAAGATGGTGGCAGATGGAATTGATGCATCTCAGGGGCAATTTGAGGATGGGGCCGGTGATTGGATGCCTGCCGTTAGCCGAAGTACTCATAGAAGGTTTCTTAGAAGAAAAGCTAGGCGTGAATATTATGACACATTGTCCGAGAAAGACAGTCAGCAAGAGAGGGTGATGGATGATGATAGCAATGACACTGAGATCTTTGGCAACCAAGACCAGCAGTCACAGTTACATCCAGGCTCTAAAGAAGCACATGCTACAAATGGGATTTCTGAGGAGTGTGAGATAACTGAGAAGAGCAGCAATGAAGAACTGTCCTCAATGTTTAAACAAATGAGGCTTGAAAAAGATTCATTGAAAGCTCTCCAGGAAAGCAAAGAAGCAGGTTTTTCTTCTTCTACACTTGATTCTAAAGTTCCTGCAGTGGTGGAATCAACACCTGATGTCAGTACAAATATGATTGCTGAACGAGATGGAGTTGATAATAACAATGAAGATTTAGATCAATTGGAGATCTCAAGCCAGAACAATGAAAGTGTTGATGCTTCTTCATTTGTAGATGATGAAAGCAGTGAGCAGAGTTGGATGTTGAGATCTTTGTCTGAATCCACTGTTGCCTGTGTAACTGGTGACTATTCAATGCAAAATGTTCTTCTGCAGATGGGTTTACGCCTAATTGCACCTGGAGGAATGCAGATCCGACAGCTGCATAGGTGCATAGTTTATGCAGATTTTCGTACTCATAACTAGTGGTTTCATCTTCAGTTATATTCTCTGCCTCATTAAAGCCTTTTTACATAAGCTTTTGATGCTCTATGCATGTATCAAAATTAGAAATGTTGATGAATTAATCAAACATATCTTATTGTGTAGGTTTCAAATGAATGCATGAGAGTTGTTAGTGGCTTGACAATCACTCTTTCTTTCTTGCGCCTTTTTCCCTTGATAGGTCATCTAATGCCTAATCATGAAATAAGAATATCATGTGTGTCTATGCTTGTCTCTGAGTGTTCTGTATCTCCAGGTGGATACTGAAGTGTCATGCCTGCTATACTGTCACTGCCGAAATTGGTAGGATATTCTGTCCAAAGTGTGGAAATGGTGGCACTTTACGCAAAGTAGCTGTCACAGTTGGTGAAAATGGAATTGTGTTGGCTGCTCGCCGACCACGCATTACACTGCGTGGAACAAAAGTAAGTGTACTTGCATGGAACCATCATAAATTATGGATAACTAGCTGAATGTGCTTGCTTGATGTTTCCACTGTAACTTGGTTGTGTTGACTAATGTTATTACACTTCATTTACACCCGCTCTGTATATCCCATTTAGGTTGTATGCTGTAGTTTTCTAGTGAATTCTTGTTGAAAGGACAATGTACCAAATCCTGCATGACATTTGGCAGTTTGATGCTTTTTGAAATCATCTCTTTTGAAGCATTATCTCCCATATGTGGCTTGACGTTTGTCTGTGTACAGTTTTCACTGCCTATGCCCCAAGGTGGAAGGGATGCCATTACAAAGAACCTCATTTTACGAGAAGATCAACTTCCACAAAAGTACCTTTACCCTAAGACAAAGAAGAAAGCTAATAAACAAGTAAATTTTATTTTTCCTCGTTGTGACTATCTTCATTTTAAGAACCTATGGATTTGGTGTGTCTAAATTCTGAGCAGATTAAGTTGTTTTGTTATATTAAACATGATGCTGATCTGTACTTCATTATCCAGGGAGATGACAACATCTTCACTTCTGATGATATCTTCACCCACCATACTGATAAAAGAGCTCCTCTCCAACCTCCAATAAGAAAAGCATTAGCAGTTTTCAGTGGAAGGAGGAATCCAAATGACAATCACTACTCTCGTTCAAAACATTAGTTGTTTTGTTCAAGTTATGTTTTGTTTTTGTTTCAAGGATGTATTGTGCTATCAAATAGTTACATTTTCAGTACCTAGCAGTCAAAAAGATTTTGGATGAGTTAGTGTCTATTGTGATCTAATGTTTTTGTCCGAACTGCAACTATTTATAATTTTTTTTTCATATGAGAGTTGAGTTCAATTTTGATTTGGTTACATGTGATATTCATGTAATGATGGTAAAACCTGTTGAAGGAAATACCTGTTATTGATTGTTGTTTGCCCCGGATGGCTCGAAAGAGAGTACTTAGTGACAAACCTCGCATTGGACAGGAAAGAGAAAGAGGTATTGTTACACTTTATAAGGCTGAGTTTTGCCTATTCTATTAGATATGTTTTTAAGAGAGAAAGTAATAGTTGAACTCATAATAACTTGTTCATTACAATTCTTCTTTAAAAGGTGAGAAGACAATTGCCCATACTATGACAACTCGCTCATTGCAATTCTTTGGAAGGGAACGAACAATCTTCAATTAGAAGAGAGGTGTGAAATTGTTGCAAGGGTTGTTGCTTCAAGCCTTCAAAGTTTATGTTAGACACCTCTTAAGCTCTAATTTTTTATTCAAGAAATTTTAAACTGTCTTATGATTATAAGGTGGTTTCAGATGTGACATAATAAAAATTTTACGATTGTAATTTGAATCTACAGTAACTCTGACTTTAATGTACATAATGTTACCATCTGTTTGTCAGCTCTGGCAGGTCCTGATCAAGGTTTTTAATTACCAAATACTCATGAAGCAAGTTGTTTGTCACAATCTAGGACGCTAAAAGTTTTGAATACGAAGGAACGCGTTCATTCTGTCCCGCGGTGACACAAACTGAGGAGCCAGCAATTGCAACTTCGATTCTTAACACGAATTGGTATCATAATCCATGGTTGCCTGATCCCTGACTCATGCTGTTTTTGTACTTTCATTTATATGCAACAATGCATGCTGGTGATTCATTTTTATACATGTACAAACACAAGCACAGTAGGAACTTTGGGATCAAGCCCCTCGGTTTATGTTTTATCTTTCTGTATTTGCAATAAAAAAAGATTATGATTATTTTCATTTTTTACACAGTGCAATAAGATTGAACAGCAATGAGCAAACCAAACCATTCATTCATCACGAATGTAAATCAGCGTTCATACTTTCATGAAAACATGTTCCTGGATGCTCCAAAACAAAAAGCTCACAAGGGAACATAACCAGAGCAAGAAAATAAGTTAATACACTTCAGCAAGAACTAAATTTACTATTCTGTGTTTTCTGGGCTTTGCTTAGCTGATTATCCCTTGGTTTACAGTGAGTAGACTTTGTCGTGGACGAAGCTCTGCATTGCTTTTAGCATGCGGCATTTACGAGGATGACAATAAATCAAAGGTAGAATAAGAATTAAAGAAACGAAAGATGAGAGCAATACATTCGTATATATCTAATCTACTGTGTGTTAGCTTCAACTCAATCATGATGAAAGTGCAAGCTCAGCCCATGCCAAAGATGACGCTTTCAGCTCAACTGATATGGATGTGTCAATCCTACTATCCAACATTGGGCATAGTTCCTGCATGGATGGCCTCTTGCTGGTGTCTGGTTGAACACACAAGTTTACCACTTCACAGATGACTTTGAGGTCATCGTAACTGAAATGTTTCAACTCAGGATCCACCACATATGACATTACTTCTGGCAATTCAAGATAGTCCTTAGCCTGCAGCATATAGAAGTTTTTCGTGCATAATTAGGATGAGCACTACCAATTCATCTCTCCAAGATCTCCTGGAGAAGAAAAGAAAAAATAAATGAAATTCAGAAGGTTTCATACCCAATCTACCAAGTTCCCTTTGTCCTTGCAGTGACTAGGTCTCCCACTAATTATTTCCAGTAGAAGTACACCAAAAGCATAAATATTGCCATAGACATCCAAATGGCGTGCTTCGAGAGAGTTAGGAAGTACACAGATGGCACCTTGGCTGCTGATAGAGCCTGAGTTCTTCTCTGATCTCGCAAGAATTGTCTTCCAACTTTCAAAATCAACCAACTGAAGCAGAAGTCAAAAGATCTTCTTAAAATTGATGTTCATGAAGTCAAAAGAACTGTTGTTTGTAGCATTTGCTAGATTCTTTTGGTGTGAATAAGCCAACAATGACCCCAGTTCACACGTTTCATTCAATCATGTAGAAAGTACTAGCATTCTTATTCTTGAAACTAAGAGAATGGAATAAGACAAGATGGAATACCTTAGGGGAAAAATCTTCAGTAAGATATACAGCATTAGAATTCAAGTCTGATATAGTAAATGGTGGGTCAAGTTCCATATGAAGATACTTGAGTCCACAAGCAATGCCTTTAACAATTTTCATACGCCGTGTCCAAGATAGTTGGCATCCTTCGCCATCTGCAGCTACATTGATTGCTCAGGTTTGATCTAATCAAACATCATTTATTAACTAATTTAAAAGAAATAACCTTGACTTACAATGCAGATGCTCATGGAGTGTCCCATTCGATGCATATTCAAAAACCAACATTCTTGTAAATGGCGAACTCTCTCTACAATAGCCGAGTAACATTCCTGTATTCTCATGATTAATTCTTGCCAAGTCTGCCACCTGAATGGCAATACAACTGAAAATTTTTAGCACTTAATTGTTTCAAGTTTATAAACTTTTACACTACAGCAGGTTTCTTATATTCCTCTACAGAAACTTTATACTAAAATTTTCCTCACTTAACGAGTATTTTACCTCTCTCTGGAAGTACAGCTCGAGATAGCCGGTCCAGTGCTCTTCTTTTATGCAGAGAGATATCACAGCAATCTCAGGCCCACCTTTCATGGTGCCCTTGTAGACTAAACTGTCTGGTGAAGAGCCAATAATGTTGCTGAAGTCTTCACAGGCTACTTCCAGCTCCTGTCTGCTGAATCTCACCACATCTTTCAAGATCTCAGAATCTGTAAAATAACCCCAACCATATTAAATCTTTCAAGATCTCAGAATCTGTAAAACAACCCCAACCATATTAATTAACATGTTAGAACAATAAACTAGTGAAGCAGCTTTGAGATGGTGATATTTATTGCCAAGTAAGAAACCCAACCTATGTATATTGCCATGTGATCCTTCTCACTTGCTGATTTCTTCCAAGGGATTATAATAGAAGGTTTGCTATTGCATCGCCGAAGTCCAGTGACAACAGCAATAAGAAAGAGAAAACCAACCATGGTTCCAGTCATTATTTCAAGAGCCAAAAGCCAGGCCGGTCTTGATTTTGACTGATGCCCGGATACATCTTCAGCAGGTTGGTGCTTAGGGCTGAATCCTGCATGGGTTCTGGCAGGAGGAGTTCCACCTACAAAAGTAACTTTATTACTGAATATTGACTGGCTAGTCATATCAAAAACCAGGCTCTGAAACTTCAACAGGACAATTTGATAATATTGCAAATAAAATTTTTTACATGCATGCTATCCTGCTTGATGTTTCATCATGACATCAATCAAAGAAGCCCGGCAGGAAACCACTGACACATACCACATGACATCATTGGACGCTGTTTGGGATCTTTGTTCTGGAGGCAGTTCCCCTGAAAGCTTTCACTGCATGACATAAATTGATAAAAGGTAAGCTTACAGAAAAATCGAAAGCACCATCGCAAAGGTGCAAAAACAATACCTCCGAAGATACTCCAAGCACTTAGGTATGCTTCCAACAAAGAAGTTGTAGGATAAATCTGCCACTTTTAACTGAGACAAGTGACACAGGCCAGTTACACTTGCACTTGAGGCATACCTGAGTCAAAAATAAATTAAAAGAAAAAAAAATAAGAATATCAAAATCATCCAATAAAGGCCCAGTATGATGTTATTTTCCATACAAGGATGAGATGCAGATTTCTAGAGCATCAAGCTACGACATTTTAACACTCACAATAACATGTATTCAAGATATAAAGCTATCATTAATCAATACATATATATATGTATATATTTGTACTCTAAAATCCCTTGACCTCTCTAAAAATAAAATTAATATTTTCCTATAGAAGGCCAGATAACCCATGCCAGAATTCCTTGTAATATGTAACACTAAGGGCATACAAAAAATTGAGCTGAAAGCATCTCACTGGTTAGCTTAACTAAGTTTGGGAAAATAACTAGTGTGAAATTATATACTTGGCAGCCTTTATAATTCTTGACATTAATTTCAGGCCTATGTCCAATCTAAAAGGATGAAAATCCATTGGGAGGAAGGGATTTAGATTGACAAATATGGCATGATTCTGCCCACTAATAAGCCATCGGCACTACAATTACATCCCTAACCTACTTACATTCCATGCATGCTAGCTTTATGATTCGAGTTGCTGCCAGCAGGAACAGGTCCTCGAAGCTTATTCCTATCCAGATAAAGTTCCTTAAGATTATTCAAATTACCAAGCTCAGCAGGCAGCCTCCCAGTCAATCCATTTGACTGAAGGTTTCTGCAACAGAATCACATTAACCAAGTAAGAAAACATGGAAAGGCGAGCATAACACCGACTTCCTTGGGAACAAATACTAAATTTTGTTTACATTTTCACCAAACTAGTCAAATTTCCAAGTTCTGGAGGAATTGGACCCGTTATTTGATTCATCCCCAAATCCAAGACCCGTAGGTGTTTCAACAAGCCCAATTCTTTAGGTATTATCCCAATCAGATTGTTCCCATGCAGAATTCTACAAAAACGAAAACACTTAAATTTAAACTTCAATCACCATTAGAAAGTATAGTACTGCAGCTTGTCAGATAAAATAGCAAAAACAAAAATAAATAAAAGCTTACAGCTCTTGCAAGTAAGAGATCAGCCCCAATTCTGGGGCAAGAAATCCTTTAAGAGATGATCCAGAGATGTTTCTGCAAAACAAAAGCCCAATACAAAATGGTGAGACCTGATTCTCCCAAACACGTATTTAGTCAAACTTCATGTATGTAATTAATGAAATCCAATTAAAGAGGACCATGATGTAACTCAGTGTGAACTAAATCATATCTTACATCTTTATAACATGGTCTCTAGCCGCAGAACAAGCTACGCCATTCCAGTCACAAGGATTTGCGTCTAGGGCATTCCAATTGGACAAAACCAGATGTGGGTCTTCATAGATAGCTTCCTTAAATGTTGCGAGAGGCCAAACTGATGAAAATGCACAACTCCCAGTTAGCTAAAAGTAAGTCTTCGATAAGTATCTAAACAAAACACTTGCAACAACGTAAGTTCAAGTTTCCCCCCAAAGCAAAATTGCACTTCTCATTGATTTAAGCGATGCAATAACGATCACATAATCTCAGCAATACATTAATACTAATGCATTGGTTGGTCATTAAGAAAATGCAGGAAAAGATAACAATCAATGCTAAAGCCCTCCGTAACCGTAAGCCAGATAATTTGACTATAAGATTCTTATCTTTGGCCATTTCTCAGCAACCAACAAATAAACTGCAAAGAATCAAGATCTGAGGCAAGAAAGCAACAGCACAAACGAAACATACCTTCATTTGAAGAAAAAGCATTACAGGTTACAAAAAGAACTCCGTAGACAACAAACAGAAGCTCCAGTGAAGAATACGATCTCATTTTCAGTTCAAGGATTCTACACTGTTTACCACCTGATACTCTTCAAGAAACCGCGAGACTGAAAGAGAGAACTCATTAAAGAAAACCCAAAAGAGGAAAAAAAAGAATCAAATGAGTCGGATGAAAGGCTTATGAAGAAAAAGAAGCTACACACTAAAGTTGAAAACTTTGATACTAAAAATACTAAAACGCGGTGTCTGGTTTATGAACATTGAACAAAGTAGAAAAACCAAGTGTTGACATGAGATGAGATAAAAACTTCAATACAGTATTTGCGAGTTTAAATCCAAGATTTGGCAACTACCCATGAAAGCAAATCACTTGGAAGGGTAACCAGAAGTAGAGAGATACATCAAGTTAAAGACAAGTAGATGTGAGAGAAACTTGGATTCAAAGAGAGGTTTTGTCACTGGTTAGAGGAGAGAAGATCTTTGTTCAGCAAAATAAAGCAGCAACTAAATATACAAATTAAATCATGTTACGAGTTCAAAGTCGTATTTTTATGGCGGTTTTTGGATTAACTTGGCTTCTGTGTGTTTCGGGAGTTCTACCGTATCTTTTACTGCTAATGTTTGCATTTAACAGGGTGGCCTAGCATCAATCTCGTGAGATGAGAAAATGGGATCTCGGGTGTTTCGAAATGTCTGATTCTGTGCAATGCAGGTGCACCCATGGATGATGGACCGTATTGCCGATTGTGTGGATCAAAATCATCGAATCATCAAGATGATTTACATATATATATATTTTTTATTATAATTAACAAGATGTCAATGACAATGGAATGGGATTAGATTTTAAATTGATATAAAGCACAATTTTTTAAATATTTATTCTGATAAATATAATATAATAATTGGGTTAAAATCACAAGACAAGTAATTTTATATTAGCAAATGGATTTAAGGAGCGGGCTAATTGCCGTTCCGCTGTTTGCGCCGGTAATCAAGAGCCGTTGCCGTTGCCCTAGCCTGCCCCGCACTTAATCATTAGAACACCGTATTAACATGTATCGTCAAAATATCACGAGATAAATGCAATTATATCAACAGCTGTCATTAATTGATCAAATGACATAGGGTTTCAAATTTCTCCTCCCCCCAGTCTTGCCTTCTTCTTACACCAAGCAAACCCCTCCCTTTATTATTATTTTTTTTTCTACTAATTATTATCCAACTAAAGCAAGACCAAGACCTTTAAACGCATTTACTACGTCGTTTAGTGGCTAATTCAAAAGCATTCCTTTTTAAAAAAGCAATGAAAATTCCCATCCCTCAAGTTCAACATTTACAGTTGTTCTCCGTGAAACATCAAATTGCTAGCATGTGAGCTGTGATGTGATGCATCAAATTAACAGATATAATCCAATGGCTCAAAACGTACAACCAACCAACCCTTTGATGTGAGCAACTAATAATGAGATCAACACCCAGAAAATATAATTATGGGCTTAGGTAAGGCATGGAATATTTATTATAATTTGATATGAATGCATATGATTAAAGAGACAAGTTGTTAAATAAGTGCAACGTGTTATTAGAATATGTTAAATGTAATGGTGTTAGGTTGCCTGTTCGTGGTTTTGAAGATTTGAGAGGTGAAAGAAGACATGGAAGATTGTTTAAGCACGAAGGTTCCTTCCTTCCTTCCTGACAATGCTTCCAAGCAAGACAGTGGGAGTTGTGAGTATTTTTGAAGGAAGCATGGAGCCCTCATGATTTTCGGCATGCATTCTGCTGTGATCAGAAACGATCGACGTCGGCTGGGGGATTGAACACGTGTCGGAAATTAAGTGTGGATGATAAGATAGGCTGAGTCAAGTTGGTTGGTTTGGTTTGGGCCCCTTGAAACTGTTTTCGTTTCTGTTTGTAAGGCCCATTTACATTGATGTTCGGGAGGGACGTGGACCCATTCTGTCTTCTTAGAACAATTGGATTAGATAAGTTGTCTTATTCACAATCAAAGAGAATTGAAGAGCAAGGAATTGTGTCTTCGTTTGGTGCAAGCATTTCAAACGCAATTACCTCCAGAATTTGGTAAGATTAGACCATCAGGCAGGGATTCTCAAAATTATTATAGTATTAATTTAATATTAGATTTTAACATGGACCATGCTACAATAATTTGTATCTGTGACGACTCTCGAAATACTTGAGGAAATTTTTAGGACTGCCCTTCCTGCACCTAGACCTAACCCACTAAAATGGCTGCAACTCTTACTCCCTCAACCAACCAAGCTGGTGTGCGCGGCACACGTTCTAAACGTCGAGAATTACACGACAATTTGGCTCCCAAATTGCTTACATCTTCGTTGTTATCTTTCAGAAGCATCATCAAAATATTTGCAAAACGATATCAACAACATTAGTTCATGACGTTGACGATCAATGATAGCGAGTGTTGGCAAAGGAATTAACATCACAAGTAATATAGAGTTGGAGCCAACCTAACTTTCTATGTGGAGCCACTTCTTGTGTGTGAGATATTGTGTTAATTTTAATTGAGATTAAGTCTGTATTGTATTTAATAATTAATCAATCACCTAATCAAGATGTCCCTTACCTTGACAAAGATTCATTATATTTCTTTTGCATATCCACGCTAAACAACGATGAGTTAAATAATATGAAATTTTTATAAAAATTTTATTATAATTATGATTTGTTTCGATGCATGTGTTATGTTAATTAAGAATTAGTTAAAAATGGGCTCGTAAACACAACTAATTAATGTCAAAATTAGATTATTAATTATGGACCTTAATCCTAGCTAACAAATTGTTCAAGATATTTGTTGCATTAATGCGAGGTTAAAGGGTATAGCGTAGGGTAATCAATTTCAGTATGTAAAGCTTTATTCTTTAAAGACCGAAAGGCAAAACATACGATACGCTAGTACAATTGCAATAAATATACGGTCACAGACAAAATGTTCAGCCCCACGTGGACGGCTGTGGAATGGATTGATTCAATATTTATAGTATTTGCAATGGGCAGACTCGAGAAACATAAAACCAAATGAGAAGAATACACGAGGTCTACAAAGAACAATACTTACAGCATCTTATTATAAAACTTTTCCTAATGCGTACGTAACAATCGTGTGTGCGTGTGTGTATGCACTGACATCATACGGTAGTCGGTGGATATCCATCATTTTCATTCATTAGGTCACTCAAAAGAAGCCAATAAATCAAGCAAGATAGACCTCCTTTTCGTCCATTTGATAAAAAGCTCATTTATTAAAGCTGTCTGGGCATTGAGACGATGTTGAGCCGCATTCACTTTTGCCGGTGGTCCAATACGTTGCATGCGGGTGACACCAATTTAGTAACAGTTTGGTGCAAATTATAGTCGAGGAAGGACAAACTTCAAGGCCTTATGTTCCGGAGTTATACATAGTTGGTAGCGGATCTTACCTGGGCTTAAACAATTGGCCTTAAGCTAGCTTAATGAAGAAATATTATTGTTAAGCCGAGGACAAACTTCTGGTATCAACTAATTCTTCTAGGCCAGCTCTCCTGTAGTTACAGAGGTCTAACATCTAACATGCATCAAACCCAAGTGTCTTTCTGATCAATACCCCTTTTTTGCAAGGAAGTGCATATAAATCATGACAAAGAATCCAATTATCATTCGCGAAGATATATACATTATTAGTATCAAACAGACCCGGCGTTACTCAAATTCCAATCACACTACAAGGATTTGCAATTTAGACCTGACGATTGTAGGGTTGGCTAGCTTCTTCTCTGCGTTGCATTTTCTTCTCTAAGTTAGACTATATTTATGAGAATCAGATAGCAGAGTTTGATGTTCTTCTGATCTCCTCCCCTCTTGCCCATGTTTTTGGAGAAAATATTTGGTTTTACCCTTCACACTGTCTAAGCATTTTGTTTCATCAGATTAACTTAGTTTAGCGTAAGAAATACAAGTTAAGTTCTCACCAAAGAGTGTGATAAGATGAGATTGTTAGTGATTTGCTGAAAACAATGAAAATGCCTAATAAAGCATGCTTGATGTTTTCCTACTTTGCTTGAAATGTTGTTGTCATTAGAGTTTGCTCCTCTGAAATTAGAGTTAACAACAGACGGGTGGTCAGTTTGAAGGAAATCAACAGTTTCCTCCATGAAGATTCAAGTTAGTTTGATTATTAATTGACCATTAAAATTCTGTGAAATGGCCAAACTGTCATCGAGCAGAAATCTAACATGACTTGATTGATAGATGGTATTATGGGAATTAGGGTTGGCAATTACACATGGAGAGTAATTTACAGGAAAACCTTAAAGATTAAACAAATTATATACAAGGCTTGCTATGCACTTGTATAGTAAATTACATTTTTATCAAATTTATGTTCTAATAAATGATATTAATACACTAACAAATATATATAATGAAATATTTTTGACAATTTAAAAATATTAAATTGTATTCAAATTATAAGATTTTAATTTTTTTTCTTCTAAAAACAAGTAATTTTAATTGATTAATTTTTATTATATATAAAATATCGGTATTATTTATGTTATAATAATTTCTCATTAAAATTTAAGAAAAAAATTATTAAAAATAAAAAAATTAAAATAAATTATAAAAATTATTCTTTATTTTAATTTTATTTAATTATTATTCATTTAATAAATTACTTGCAAATAAAAATAATACCAGTAAAATACCAAATAATCAAAATGAATTTATGAACATACACGTTTATAAAAAAAACTTGGATGACTACAAAAATAATTTAGTGGTATATTAGAGTTTTAGAGATAAACACAATTAGAACATAAATAAATTGTCTTACTGAAATCGAATTTGGACCAAAATTAACAGAAATATCAATTGAAATAATATCTATATCACAGTAAAATTCATCAAAAAAAGATATTGTATCTTAATATTTAATATTTAATTTACCTCTAATATTTCATCAGTATTTATATTTAAATTAAAAAAAAATGAAAAATATATAAAAAAATTTAAATCAAAAGAATAATAATTCAGACAATAAGTATAAATATATATATATATATATATATATATATAAAATTATGTTTGTTATTATTATTATTATTACCTTCTAAAATATTATAAAATGCATGAAAAAAAAGACATGAAATTTGTATGAAATGTTTAAAAAAGTATGAATTTGGGGGAGGTAATTAAATAACAATTTTGTAAAACAATATTTAGCAAGTGGGTTGTTTAAAGAAGTCAAATGGATTAACATGGGAAAAAACAGTTTGTTAACCGAAGAAAAATAGAGAACAATCAACTAAATGCGTCTTCTGCTATCTTTCTGGTTTTTTCAATTATGGCCAGTCCAAGACTTGTCCATGTCGACTTATTGAATATAGTCCCACTCCGGATTTCAGTCCAATAACTTTGGTTCACAGCATGAACCATGTGTCCAATATAGTCGTTGACGATTTTGTAGCTAATCTGAAGAATTTTATGTTCAAATATACGCAGACAGATGCCTCTTCCAATGCTTGAACCAGAAGAAGAAGAATACAACAGTAATCAGCGTGATTGCTAGCCGGAAGCGAATGATAAGAAGATCCTTCCTTCAGAGGGCTGGCAACGTTTTCTCTTTTTGCATCCTCTTCCTCGTGTGCAAATTAGGGTGAGGGTGGTGGCTGTCGTGACATAATGGGTGCACAAATTTGTCTTGTCGTCAAGTCCATTAATTTCATAAACACTGCAAGTCAATTTTGGAGGAAATTGCAGTAGATGCTTCTTCAATGTAATCAAATCCCAAAACCATGACAACATACTCCGTTAGAGTAGCTAAATTGCATAATTAATTTCATAAACACTGGAAGTCAATTAAGAAACTTTTTCATAAACAAGACAAATGATTAAAAGAATGTCTAAAAAGTCACTTAAAAGGGAATTAAATCAAATAGCTTACCTTCATTTCTTGTCTCTTATAGCGGACT
Organism: Xylocarpus granatum; assembly: GCA_019650275.1. Taxonomy (NCBI): domain Eukaryota; kingdom Viridiplantae; phylum Streptophyta; class Magnoliopsida; order Sapindales; family Meliaceae; genus Xylocarpus; species Xylocarpus granatum. The sequence goes on along the minus strand of BNST01003239.1, from coordinate 121,834 downwards.
TTCTCTGTTTTTCAACTCCATTATCATTCTTTCCTTAATTAACAATTACTTGACTATTACAAGTGTTACTTCTATTGCTTATTGAAACTTTCCCAGTATTTACTCTCCCAATTCTGCACTTGTCTTATTGCGTTGAGTTTTCTCCTGTAGAAACCACCAAGAACTTTGGTTTCGTAAGGAGGAGGCAATGTGCATGGGCTTGTAATTGAAGGACCTTTGACCAATGATTTCATCATGAACTTCTTCTCCACCCCGTTTGCCATGCAAGCCATGGTCTCTGAGCATACCTCCACATCTCCGTCGGGTACAATTGGCTTGAATTTCAGAAGCTTGGCATACCCATTTAACAAATGAAACATATAATCGTACACATAATCCATTTTCAGTTGGTCCTGAATGAATTTGCTGGCTGCTCTTCCAATTTCTTGTGCCTGTCAAGTTCACATACACTGCTTCAGAATCATAATCTTTCTAATTTTGAGGCTTTTCATATTAATATATCCAAGTTAATACAATTACCTTTTGTTTATGTCTGTTGCCCCAGTCTACAGCAAACTTAATGGATTTGCACTTATCATCGTCTCTTATTGGCCAGTAGTGTTGCACAGGCTGTAGATATCTTATGAAGAAATCGTAGTAATGGGGATTTACAAGCAATGTCATAGAGTCACAGGCTAGAATATACTTCTCACTAACAGACCATGCGTATCCTTCAATGTAGATTTTGTACCTACAGTCATGTATACCAAATAAATTATCGACAAGAAAATTCAATATCTCAAATTATAAGGCCAATATACTATATTTACAGGAGGCTGGCTGACTTTGAAAAGTCACCATTCTGAAGCCGGATTTACCTGTGTGTGCATTGGCTTGCAAGATCTGATTGCTTAAAGGCTTGCTGGGATTCAAGGATCCAATCCTGCAAAAATTAGACAGTTCTAGCTAAATGTAATTAAACACCAGATACATGGCCTGGAATTTCGGAAAAAAATTACTTGGACGTAGAGTCGAGCGTTCCAGTCGTGTTGATCTGAGACATTGCATGTGAGAAGGTCCTTTCTTGTTTCAGCTACAAAAGGGTTCCCTTTCCAATAGGCATATGGTTCCCTGTCTATCCATTTGCGACGACTGTTACCTTCTTTCAAATCTTTTAACAAACTGCCCCATGGTTTTATATTTATCTCAGCCCTACAGATATAAACAAGAGGCATGCATAGATATATATATATATATATATATATTTCCCCTTCTGTGAGTATTCGGAGCTTGCTACTAACCATGTTTCCAAACGCATTCTAACATGAAAACTAATGCCAAAGGCTAAAGTAAACCATACTTTACAATTCCATAAATAATCAATCCAAAATAAATATTTCAATCATATGTATGTATGTTTCATAGATAATTTCTAAATGGCAGATAATTAAAATTTAATTATTAAAAATAATTAAAAAATAAAAATGAATTCAAAATAATTTTTTTATTATATTAATTTCTTAAATCTGAGATTTATTTTTTATAATAAAAAAATTATAATATTTATTTAAAATATTTTAGTAAATAATTACAATTATTATTAGTAAGCTTAATTACCTTTTAATTAAAAAATTTTTTCTTAATCCAACTCAACTAATTAAATTAACCTGAATTCACTTACTAATTTAAATCACATTCACACAGAAACTTCAATTTCAACTATTAACATGCATGTGTTTTTGTTTTTCAATCGGCTTACAGTCGTGAGGTTTTTAATCAATTGTGATTTTGGTTATTCGGAGACCATAAATTTCAAATCTCCGGACTGACCTAGAAATCTAAGCAATGTCATTGGCGGGGATCCTGATGATTATCAACCAAGGCACATGCGTGTAATCACAGCATTACACCTCTACCCTACGTGTTCTATTTTGGTAGGTAGCTAGGAGCCCAGTCAACTTTTTGTAGTAGGGCCATTTATCCTATTTGGCTGTATTGGTGTGCGCATTAGCCAGGTCCGGCATGCGTGCACCCACCGTTTTCAAACTAACAAGATCAGAACAAGACTAACCATCCCCAGAAGGACCAATCAGGGAAAACTATATCCATCGTCCGCCTATCTCCACAGTAGCGAAACAACGGAGGTGGGCTCGTCATGTTCTGCCCCCGGTAATCGCGTGATCTGATGACCGGCCGGTCATCACAGTCAAACATCAGCTCCAAGTCCGGTAATCTTCCAGGATATCTTCTGAGGAGCTGCAAGATGCCCCATATTGTGAAAACATCTCTTGTTTGTATTGACTTTTTGTACTTCTCGACGTATACTCTGTTGTTCACAATTATAAGGCGAAAATGGGCTGTTCGATTGGCTCTTTCAACCATCTCCCTGGTGATGCCTGTAACTTTCCAGGGCTTTAGATCTTCGTGGATCCAACGAAAGTAATCAGGGCATATGGTTATTGATGATGGGTCATGGTCTTGTGTCTGAAACTTTCTGTAGTAATTTGTTGGACAAGTTTCGGTTTGGTTTTTGATAGTGCAATTGAGTGGTATGGTGATGCTTTTTGGTGGGTTTTGGGAGATTATTATGGTTTTGTTTATTGGATTATTAACAGAAAATTTATACTGCAAAAATCAGAACAAAAAAAAGGAAAAAAACTCAAAATCAAATATATCCCGTAAAAGACTGCAGACGAGAAAGAAAATAAAAGAGCAAAAGCATGGTGATGGTAGAGTGCTTCTGGAAATTTTGGTACTTACACTGTCAATCCACAACGAAGAAATGAAAGCAGCAGCTGTTAGGAGTGGTAGAAAGAGTAGTAGAGATGTAGAGGTTGCTAGATTCTTTTTGAAAGGAGGCCGCCATGTTAGCATCTCGAGAAAATGTCTGGCAAGTCCAGACCCGCGCAGTGTATTGAAATATCGTTGCATGGTTCCTAGAACTGCTTTCTAATCTATCAATTTTACGGTTCACTTTGTTTTTTTGCTGATGCAATAATAAAGAGGAGACACTGTGAGATTTGTCATTATGCACGAGTTGGCTTGAAAGCTTTTGTCATCTGAGCTGGAACTTTCTCGTGCATATTCCTTCTCTGTCAAGTTGATGAAAATGCTATGCGAGGCATCCAGCTCCTGTAATACATTTACCCCACTTGAAGACTCAAAATCACCTCCTGTAATACATTTACCCCACTTGAAGACTCAAAATCATAGTGCGTCTTTGTGGCGGCACATTCTGGTTAGCTTTATCTACAAGCTACCGGGACAAAATTGCAGGATTTCTGCATCCAACATTCCACCTCTGACTATATGAAGAGGTCTGGTAGGTTGAACCAAACAACAGAAGCCACGCACAATAATTGCACGAAAAATTTAATGGCGTTTAATCCAAAGGACAAACATTAATTGTGGCACAGCTGTTTCTGTGGATGAGAACCAACTGGTGAAGTTTGATCCTATTTGATTTTACCATCTTCAGTATTCCACAAGTTTTACTTGAACTATTAAAGTAAATCTTGATGCACACATCCTACCGGATTGCAATTGTGGTAATGCTCTAACAATTGGTTTCGTGCGAACAATTGACTGATCAAAACAAAAATGAATTAAAGTTTGCTGTTAGGTAGAGCCAGCAAAGGACAAAACAAAACCTCGCAGTGGTGGCCATATGTGCAACCTGCATAGTTCTTTTATAGTCTTATATCCAATAATGGCGATCATTTTTTAGAATACAATTATCTAAGTCTTACTTTCAAGTTTTTTTTTAACTTTTTAGATGAATGGAGAAATTCAACTTGGTATGATAATCCATTATTGGGGATATGGACACAGTCGTCATAGAAAAAAGAAAATAGGGAAAAATTGAAATATTATCGGTTGGCCAAGCCAAAAAAGAAAAGAAATTGGACAAAAGGATAACAAGAAGTATGAAAATGAAATGATGGAATCGAACCTTTGAGTCATACAGCTCACGACCTTCAATGCCTTAAACTTGCTAATCAATCTCAATAGATTTCTTATATCAATTATTCTTATTATATTTTACAAGTTATTTTAATTCCAAATCACCATCTTTTTTTTATTATATTATTAATCTTAAATATATATTAACGTATAATATAATTAATAATAAAAATATAATTTAAATAATTTATTATTAATTATATCACGTATTAATATTTATTTAATTTAAGAATTAAAAAGATTAAAGAGTTTATTTTGATCTCTTCTCTCTTATTTGTTTAATTTGAACGTAATTTAATATATACAAACGTATATACATACGTACGTGTATATATGTATCATGTATAAAATTGTATTTATCTCATTTAAATGAGGGTATTTTAATATTATATAGGATACATTATTGGCAAATGGGGTGGGGGATGTCAACACCCATTAAAACTCCAAAATGGGTTTGCAAGGCCCATATTTTGAGCGCCAACAGATATGGGCCATGCCTTCCAAACCAATTGAGAGCACACAGTCAAAACAGATGCTAGCAACTCCAAATTCTGCATCTTCACTTCTAGCCGTCAGATCTTTCGTGTAAAAACTTGCAACCGTCAATTCTGACCCCACCAGATACCTCCTTTTTCGCTTTCATTGCCATAAAACCGTATCTGTTGTCAAATCTAGTTCATTCCACGCGCCGTCTCCAACACGCGCTATTCAACGGACACGTCACCGAACAAGATCCTTTAGATCTGGATATTTGACCTGAATTACCCAAGTGAACTCACTTGTGGCGCGAGTGCGGTAAGCGCGTAAAAGTGAGTTAAACTCGAGGCGCGCGCACGATTGGATAAATATAAATCAAAATCAATCTAGGCTCCTCAAAGTGCCGTTGGTTGTCGCTCAGTCGGTGTTGCTTTGGACTGGCAGAAACGAGACCAAAGAGAGAGGCACAGAGAGCAAAACCCTAGAAATCTATGCAAATGTCTGCAACTGGAGTTGGTGGACTTGGTGACGACAAGATGGTCATGGATCATTCGGCTACATTTACTTCTAAAGCGAGGGAAAGGTGTATACTTGTCCGATAATGTCTTGATGTTTACGATCTGCAGTAATTTTAGTTGTTTTGGGTTTTCTGTTGATTGTTTGATTCTGTATTTTTTGCTAGTGAGTATGATTTTGTTGTTTTATTTTGTTAGAAACGGTAGTGGTGACATGCATTGTGTGTTTGGGGCGAAATCGGGTTGACAAAGTCATCATAATTACTAAACGGGTGGAATTCTGGTTGACGTTATTAATGCGAGATTAACCCTTAGAAGTTTTTATGTTGACTGTTTATAGCTATATTTTCATTTTACAACTAAAACCCTTATGCCATTGGAAGCTTGACGGGTAATTCATACAAAATGAAAAATTTTGTGGAGGAACCTCATGACTTTTATATCTAAAAATGTGTTTGGATGTATTTGGTGATTGTTAATTCTTACTTTTTTTACTTTGTAAACTGGTAACAGTGAGCCTTGGAATTGGCAAAGGCAGGAAGATTCTGATTTTGGTGAGTTCACACACCTGTTCTATATTTACATGTAAGCCAAGATATGTCATGAAAACCAGTGATTCAGGCCAACGAGGAACAATAATAAGAAAGAGAATGCTATGTCTGAGCATGTGTTATTTTTTTCTGCAGACATGTCTGGATCGCAATGGAATAAAGTGACTCTGAATGAAGAAGATCTTTCCTACATGCTCGATGATGAAACAACCCCTGTTAAGGCATGTGGGGATTTGGCTTACCATGCTACTCACTCTGGTGGGGATTTGTTTGCCACATTCTACACTTTCACAGTTATTGCCTTTGTTGAAACTTGAAAGACTAAGTTGTTGGACAATGTTTGACAGGTAATATAAGCAAGGAACCAAAAGAACGTAGGGAGACTTCTTCACAAATGAAGAGGCGACGGATGCTACAGTTTGACTCTCAAGCATTAGATTCTTCCCTTTGCAGTGATGAGACGCCTTCTGCATTCCTAAAATCAAATGTCAGTGTAGGACAGCTCTTTTCTTTGTGATATTCTATGTTGAAGTCATGTCTTGTTTGTTATGGAGTTGTTTCAAATATTTGACATGGGTTAAAATGAACCTAGATTGTGACAAGAATAAAGCATTTGTTAACACTGAAATTTGAATATTTTGTTCATACTCGTTTTAAATTATTAACCAGGAGAAAACTTGTCATTCGCAGTAAGCAATGTGTGTTCATCTTCAACTCATTTGTATTACCAGGCTTTAACATGAGACAACCATTCTCTGGATTGCAGTTCCTCTAACTTGCTTAGCTCTTTGTGTTAGTTCTCGAGCATGTCCTTTTGCTAGTCTAATCAGTCCATGCAGTGCCAGAGTCACACTCTGGCTGAGAGGGCGTCAGCAATCCTCCATGGATTATATATATATATATATATATATTGCTTCAAAACATATATGGAATTTTAAAAACTTTTGTTCGACTTTAGGAGCATATAAAATATATTTCTATACTTTAGACTTAAAATCTAGCTTCATTTACATTTGACTAAACATGCAATTGTAAGAAAAAATACAGGAAAGTATTTATGACTGAAACTTCAAGCGATAATCTTCATAGAATATCTAAAATTAATTTATTGAAAATATGAAAAATTATTAAATGTAAAATTATTGATTCTCTTATCCATGCCAAATTACATATTCTTTTCCTAGAAATTGTCTCATCTGTATCCTGTTCTGTATTGATGGTCCATAGTTATCTTATCTGATTCCAATGCACAAAGAATGCGTTCCTTATGGTATCAACATTCTCCGTACTTATTGTGTTCTTTCTATTTTTAGGAGAGGGAGGACACAGTCCAAGAGGTTTTACCTGAAGCATCACAATGGATTACTGAATTTTCAGGTTTGTATCTTGCAAGATCTATTATGATACAGTTATGAACTTGAATGTTTAATTGTGTTTTCTAATCATAATGCAACATATCTTAGCAGGCATGTCTGCCTCCAGTTGTGATGGCCTAGATCAGTCGGTTGATGGTTGGATTGCCGAATGCCTTAATGACCCTGAGATGAATTTTAGCCCTGATGACATGTATGCTTCTTTGGATTATCACTTTTTAGTTTGATTGCCATTACACTATTATCTGATCGCTTTGTAATGTGAGAATCAGGAACTTCTCTGGGGCATTGGATTTACAAATTGATAATTCAGGTGCATGGGCTTAAACTTATCTTTCCATATTTGCTGCTGTTTCTCATATTTTATTGCACACACTCACACTCTCTCCCTCTTTCTTTTTTCCTCTCTGTGTTATTAAGCTTACAAAAGTGGTTCACTATTGCAGAGTTCAGCAATTCATCACCTGCATGTGATACTAATGTGGTTCAACAGCATGCTACTAGAACTCCTAGAAATGTTGTTTTCAAAGGTACATCTCTGTTCTTTATCTTGCTTTGTTGCTTATCATGTTCTGAATTAATATCTGCTGCTCAGTGATATTGCAATAACATGGCAACTTCCTATAGTTGATCACCTCGGATAGTCTTCTTTTTGTTTATCACAAAGGAATTGGGCTAAAAATCAATAATGGATCATAACCAGCTATATTTGTTGTTCAAATGTGTGCTTTTTTGGTTGTTATTTTTACTATTGTATCACCATCATCCAAATGCCCTTAGCATTTGTAGGGACAGGTAGAAATTTGCCTGGGATGATTGTGGATTTTTGATGCAAAATAATGTCCAAGGACTGTCTGACTCTTTTTTTTCTGCTCACTTCAGGTAGAAAGTCTTTCATAAGAACCCCAACTAAATTAGCTTCTTCAGTTGCCTATCCGTTTGATTTCATCAAGCCATGTGGAGTCCATGGAGATGTGACTTTGAAGGAGATAAACAAGCGGATCCACACTCCACCTTCAAAGTTAAAGCAAAATATTGAAGATCCCTCTGCTTACCCAACTTCGGCTTTTTCTGGGAAGCCTGTTGTTGGTAAAACTAAAATTCGCACTGAAGGAGGACAAGGCAGCATCACGATTATGAGAACAAAAGGTTGAGTAGTTAAGTATCTTCGAACGTCCCTTTTTGCAGCCTTTTTTCTTGCCCCAGGATGTCTATTATTCTAGGGCCATCTAACCATAGAAGTTCATATTGATTTCCCCTTTCCCCACCACCCCACCCTTTTGGCATTGTTCATTGTTCGTGGATTTTATAAATCATAGTAAAATTGTTTATGTATCTGAGTGTTATTTTAGGTGTCAAATGGCTGTGTTCATGTGACCTTGACTTTAAATATTAATGTAAGCATGATGTTCATTCAAGCTGCCTATTTTTCTTTCGATTCAAGGAGATTTCTATGAGCAGATTCAGTGATTAATAAACACTTGTGAAAATAAGTAATTATATTACAGGGTTATAAGCTGCGGTCAAAGTTGTTGAACTTAGTTTATCATTTCTTTTCTTCTTCCTTGTATCCTTTTGCTCTGCTCTTTCTCTTCTTCTTTAGCCGGACCAACGGATACTACTAAAATTTTTCCCAATTTCCTTCAGTTTCTTGGCAACAGCAGCCGCATCCATCCCCACAAAAATAGGCAGCTTATGTTCCTTTACATCAGCTGCAGTTGAATCTACACCTGTTACATGAAAAAACCCCACAAGCAATTTACCAGTAAAAGAGAGAATAATAAGCAGAGAATCCTGTCGTTCTGAAAGCATGCCTTGTCGACTGAAACCAAATACACAAGTTCTGTTCTACCATAAAAGTCAGCGGCAGCTTCCATGGCTTTCTGATTTGTCTCTTCATCATTCACTGTCATGATGTCCAATACCACCACCTGCAAATATATATTGACTAAATAGGAAAACAGAAGAATTAAAAGTAACTTGTTACAATAACGCAGTAGGACAGCATGAATCATGTGGCACGTTAAAATTTAAAAATTCTATCCACCACCAACTTACAAATACAATTATAATCAGCCTGCCAGTGTATCAGTTCCCTAATGTCATATCTTAACATGATTCTTTAAGGACATAAAAATTATGCAGTGTACGACCCTTCTGCTAACTGCACATTTTAATTATTAATACCGTTCTTTAATCTGATCACCATGGTACGCCCATGGCCATCTGATTAGTTTACTCTCCCGAGATCATTGTCATACGTAAGATTCAAAAGCAATCAGGTAATAAGATGATAAGGAAAACCAACATTACGTCTGCCAATCAACCAAAGCAATTGATGCTGACCTGCTGTAGAGGTTGGTCTCCTTCGTCATCTGAGGAGTCTTCGCCCGCAGGACCAATCCTTCTTTCTTCCCAAGCACTCGACGAGTATCACAGACTGTCGACATGGAAGAGTGTCTATGAATTTGCTGTCATCTGAGAAGGTATTCGATGACTTCGTGTAGACTATTCTGTGGGATTCTTAACCGAATACATTAGCCCCTTGCAACAGGCCAGGTTTGGCCCAGTTCGTGGTAATGCCTGCAACAAGACGTGTGAAGCAAAGAGGCATATAGCGACGTAGTTTTAATGGAGGTCGTGCCATGCTAATAAGAGAGCTAAAAGTCTGGCCCATAATGCAAGTTTTCTTTTGCCCGTGTCATTGATTTTATCCTAAAGATACCGATTTTTGATGTGTGTGGATATATATATATACATACACATAAATATAGCCATGTAAGTGCATACCATAAACGTGGTGGAACCTTATATCAGACAAAAATTGAAGTTTCTTGCCAGTTTACGCCCTTGGGAATGTAACACTTCATTATCATACGTTTACAGAGATTAATAATCATCACGATTCATTCCAAGGCAGTAGATCTTTAGTTACTCTCAGAAGCACGCATCTCTCTCCAATGGCCAAGATTCATCCTTTTCCATCTGTTGATGCTGCTTCTTCCCCTGATTATATTACCTCTAAGAGAGAATCATTCACCGTATGGATGAAATCCCTTGTGATGCAAGGGAATGGATGCACTGTTTTCAATGAACACGGTGAGATTGTGTATCGTATTGATAACTACGATAAGAAAGGGAGCAGTGAGGTTTATCTAATGGATCTCCGAGGTAAAGTTCTCTTCACAATACTCCGAAGAGTGTGGTTTTTCGGACGATGGAAGGGTTATAAAGGCGATCGTTCGAGCTTGAAGAATAAAGAAAAACCAAAATTTCAAGTAACAAAGAAGGGTCACGTTATGTTGAGGTCTAAAAATGCTGAAACTAGCTGCTATAAACTAGAAGCCTCGGCTGGCAAATCGGCCTTCAAGATAATAGACCGCAGAGAAGGAAGAGGAGGAAGAGGAGTTGTTGCAGAGGCAAGAAGAAAGCAGTCGTGGTCAGGAGTATTATTAGGAAAAGATGTGTTAACTTTGGTGGTGGAGCCTCATGTCGATCATTCCTTCATTATGGCTCTTGCGACTGTGTATGGATTGATGCATCGCAGACTGTAAACGGCCTCCAAAATGACTCCATTTAGCTAGCTATTTCCGAGTTCCTCCGCTAGCTATAGCTCGAAATCAAGGCCGGGAACTCGTTCAAGTTGGGTAACACCTGTCTAACCAAGGAAACTAAACCAATCTCGGGATACTTTTTATGGTAGAATTTCAAGCCATTTGTACCCGATGACAAACTAATTGCTTGTATTATACACCGTTAATCATACAGTGATACATACGCGTTGTTCATGGAATGATGGAAGGATCAGTTACTGCTTCCAATGTTTTAACTTAATTAGCCTTTCTTGATTACAGTCATGAGATTTCGGAACAAAGATTAGGCTTGGTTTGTAGAGTCGAGAAGAAAGATCACTAACGTGCCTTCCACGGAATTTAATTATTTCTTTCATATCTGCCTTTTGTTTATTGCTTAATTCGAGTTATTATTATTACTTTTTTTAAAAAACATAACACAATCTTTATCGCATACAGCTTTAGTCAATTACAGACATGAACAGATTATATATATATATATACACACAGAGAGAGAACAAGAATATGATAAGTATATTTATTAATTCAATAAACAATGATAATAACAGTTCATATTCCTTTCCTCCATCACATCAACACCCTTCAATAATTCAAATGAAATTTAACCCTTCTTGATTAATAAATAAAAGCCCCCCTTCTCCTTCATTCTACACTTGTTTGAGCACGCCAAGGGATAACCCATTGATTTTGTCAAACTAGTACCGTCAACAAGGATGTTTAGGTTTGTGCATCTAGACATATATGTGAAATTGTATAACTAAGTCTATCTCGTACGTCTATTATTTTTATAAAAAAAGATAATATTTATTTTGAGTTAACATCATAAATTTTAAAATAAAGAAAAATTATAAAATTATAAAATATTATTTGTATTTTTAAATTTAAAAAATTATTTAAATTATTATACATTAATATAAAATATTATCGTTTCAATACTTAAAATATATTAAAATTATTTATGTATTATTATTATTGTTGTTTTCAACTGTCGACTGATATTAATGCAAATAATTTCAATCTTGTGTTGTTATTATTATTAGTGATCAAAGGCAAAATTAGTGATGCGGTGATAAAATATAAGGGGATGAGTCATGCAATACAATAATGATGTTAGAAAGGCAATTAATTATCTCTATTCATTCAAGTCTTCAAAGGCAGTAGAGTTCTCTTTATCGTCCCTTCCTCAATTGGCCAAGGTTCATGCTCTTCCACCTGTTGATAATGCTGCCTCCTCCCCTAATTATGCCACTACAAAGTAAGAAGAATCATTCGCCATATGGGCGACATCCCTTGTGATGCAAGGAAATGGTTGCACTGTTCTCAATGATAGTTGCAGGATTGTTTATTGTATTGATAACTACGATAGCAAAGGAAGCAATGAAATTTATCTAAAGGATTTTCGGGGCCAAGTTCTCTTTACAATACAACGAAGAGTTTGGTTTTTCGGACAATGAAAGGATTACAAAGGCGATCTTGCAAACTTGATGAATAAAGAGAAACCAATATTTCAAGTAACAAAGAAAGTGTCAAAACTATTATGCTGTCATTTCTTTCAAAACCAATTGACGTTAAGAGGAGACAGTTGCATTACACATTGCATCTAACATTGACAGGTAAGGAATGGTATCGCACCCAACAGGATTTTGTAAAACTCTAGTGAAGAGCGACATTGATAGGTAACGACGTTGTGGAACTCTTACCAAAAAGGTCTCTTATATTGCAGTATGAAAATATTCAACCTATTGGCTATAAACTAGAAACCTCGTTTTGTTCTAAAAAGGCCACTTACTGTTACGGTTACTATGATTGTTCGTTTTGTTCTAACTTCTTCTGCGTCAAATGGAATCGTTCTTGAATACTGCACTACAGTCGACAAGGAAACTAAACCAAAAATAAAAAATCAAAGCATGATGGGATTTTATCATATAGGTCCCTTAGATCTTATATTTTATAAAATAAGGACATATTTTGTCCGCTTATGTTAAATAGACTCCTGACCACCGCTGAAATGATGGAGCTACCATTCTACTTTCAAGCTACAAATTCTTTAAATTCCGTTGGTATCTTAAGAAGCTGTGGACCTAAATGATAATTCCAACAAATAAAATAAAATAACCTGTCTTCTGGTTGTACTTGCTTGGCAATGGCAATTTCGAAGGCACGCACCTCAACTTAATTAATTAATGTAATAGATTACAGAACCCCATACGACTCATGACCTGCAACGGGTTTCAATGCTGCGCTGGAGTTCACCGTGAACACACTGGTTAGCTAGCAAGCAATTTTGAAACTTCGAATAGAATCGGGTTTCTCTTCTTCCTCTTTCTCACATTTCAACCTGAGCTTATGAACATACAAGAAACAGCAGCTCTAGGGTGCTAAAAGAAGCTGAAAATCTGCACGGTGGTTAAGCTAATTGGCAAGCAAATGTTCGAAAGAACACAAAGAATAAAATGGGATTTACAAACAAGGAAGCTGTAATAATTCTGCTCACAGAAAGAGAATAAGGGCCGGTTTACATTATTTACCAAGAAAAATGAACAAATATACCGATGATAAAACTTCACATATAATATGACAAACTTTAAACCAAAAAGAAGAACGAAAATGATTTCAAAGGAACACGAATCAGAGACTGAAGGACTCTCTTGCCTACATTCGAAAACTAGGAGGTAAATTTTGTATTAACACTCTGTACAACTTAATTTATTCACTCTTGTAGCATATTTGTTTCTTGGGAGGGTCCGGGCACAGGCCTATACAGCTGCCGCAACTATACACAGTATAAGGGTTTGAGTGATAGTGAAACCATTATTAACTCGTCTTGGCATTCTTGAGACAGCGCACAGTCATCACAAGCTTTTGTCTTTCACCTTCTACCTCCGCAAACTTGAGACTTATCTCTGAATACCTCTCTTGCATCTCCTTCAGCTCTATTTCCATAAAGTTGTTTTTCTCCTTCAATGCTTCTAATTCAGTCAACCTGTCTTTTATGTTGATATCTTCATTGTTTATGGGGGCCGATTTCAGTTCTTTCTCCATTGAAATATCATCATTGCTGAGGAGAAGAAAGTAATAGATTAATCAGTAAGTTTTCATTGGAAAAATGATTTAAGGAGTTAGTTTTGTTCCAACAATATCATATGTACCAGAAAATAGTAGTAAAATGGTAAACAAAACAAGTCATATAAAATAAAACTTCATTTCCTCAGTTCATACCTCTTGACTAAGGGCATGACATTTCCATTTTCTTCAGACTTAGAAGTAAAGTGAATGGTACCTGTAGCTACCTGCATCCCAAGATGAACCATTGTGGACATTAATGTGAATTATACAATACTGGATGGCATTTAAAAAAAGCAGATAAAAAAGGTTAAACTTTGATATAAAGCCAGAATTGGGAGAAATTTTATTCAATATGTGCCAAAGGATAAGTCAAAAGGAAACTGATACATGCACAGGTAATAAAGACTCCACCAAGCCCCTCTAGACATGACAAGAAAATCAGGCTGGTAAAAAATTTGTTGGTTGTAGTTTAATATCATACTGTGCGTTATCAGAAAATTTTGATGCATTCTCCACACACAGCATGTAGTCAATAAAATTAACTTTTGTGGTGGATCGATGGCTATAATAAACAATAGAGATTGTCACCCTTAAAATGACTGCGCTATAAAACATGCATGAGTTTGAGTCATTAGAGATAATCTACATCAGAACCAACCTTTTGTAATGATGCACTGTTCTGATGGAGTTCTTCCACTCTGCACTCCAACTCTTCAATTTTGTTCCGCAGGTCCTTCTCCTTCTCTAAGAATGAATTTGTTGAGGTTTCCAAAGCAGTTTCCTTCGATTTAATTTGTCCCTGCAAAACAAAGCGATTAACAATGCCATCAATTCTTGTTCATCACATCCATTAGAACTATAACAAACAAGGGAAGCAACAAATTTCTGTTAGAAAATAAAGGTTCTGTGCAGGAATGTCAGGCATGTATTCGACAGACACAAGGCACAAATAGAGACTGACAAGTGTTTGTCTGTCTCAGTGCAACTAGCACAAAAACTTCAAGCAGCATGTTTACCTCGAGCAATTTTATTTTCTCTCTGAGGTTTGCAACCTCTTTGGTCCCTTGAGGAACTGAAGCAGGTTTATTGTTTCTCAGAGCAGTTCTTGTTCCATCAGAAACTGATGCTCGTCTGTTGTTCTCCTTCAGCTTCTTCTCCAGACCGATGAGCGCATCTTCCTTCTTCTTAAGGTCACCCTTAAACTGCAACACCTGCTTTCTGAGTTTTTCTTTCTCCAATTCATCCTCTAATATAAAATTTTTCAAGTCATGACACTCAGCTTTATGCTTTTCCAGCTCTGATTTTAAGAGTTCAACTGCTGCCTCCTTTCCATCCTGGGCATGCCTTACTTTCTTTAGCTCCTCCAGCGACTTCTCTGCTTCCTTCTTCGCAAAAGCAGTTGCGCTCTCCAGTTCATTTCTTTCCATATTTGCTCGTTGTATCAGTAGTTCATATTCCTCAACTGATGTCTTCATTTGTTCCAATTCAACTTTCACGCCTTCTTTCTGTATTGCATTTTCAGATAGAAAATCATTATCTGTTCTGACCTTTTCCATCTCAGCTTTTAGCTGTAGGATCTCCAGGGAGAGAGCTCCATTAACTTCTTCCTCATGCTTCTTCTGCTGTTCAAGCTGCTTGGACATACTGTCAATTTCCTTCAACATTTGTTCTAGCTGATCTGTTTTCATTTTTAATTGGTCAGAAAGCTGACAGAGTCTTGTCTCATAATCACCCCTAACTGACAGGACCTCTTCAGTAGCTTTCTTGAGCATTTCTTCTAGATGGCTTTTCTGCATATGCAGTTCACTAGCTTCTGCCAGGGCTTTCATAGCCACCTTCTCATTTGCATCAAAAGAAGAGGCCATTTGAACAGAGAGTTGTCTGAATTCTTCTTGTAGCTTCTTGGCTGTATTAGCATTTTTCATCCTTGTCTTTCGCAAGGCTTCCTCTGCTTGAATTGCCCTTTTCTCCTGCTCAACTTTGGCATGTGTCACAACTTCCAGATCAGCTTCATATACATTGACCTGCTTCTCCAAGTCTTCCTCCAAATTCTGGATATGGGCTTCAAGTTCTTTTATGGTGGCCAAAGAATCATAGAATTCCTTTGATTGCTTCTTGAGTTCATTCTCCAAGCCCTTGATCTGGTCTTCAAGGTATTCTATGGTGGTCTGAGAATCAGAGAATTCCTTTGACTGCTTGTTGAGTTCATTCTCCAGACCTGCCATCTGGGTTTCAAGTTCTTTTATGGTCGCCAGAGAATCAGAGAAATCCTTTGACTTCATCTTGAGTTCATGCTCCAGAGTCTCAATCTGCATTTCAAGTTCACTTGCATTGGCAAAAGAAGAAGAGCATTCATATTGCATCTTTAGTTGTTCTTGCAGCTGACTTTGCTCTAATTTATAAGAGATGTCGTGATTTTCCTGCTTCAGTATCTCATAGTCAAGGGCAAGCTGCTCCATCTGCATTTCTAGCTCATCTCTATCCCTTCTATATATCTCTATTTCACTGTTGAGGTCCATTATCTTTTGCTCCAGCTGGTATGGCTTTTTTGCATCTCTATGTTCCTTAACCAGCTCTTCCAGTGCCTTTTGCTCTTTGTCATCAACTGTCTCACTCCTTGGGATGTTTCCTCTATACTCTTCAGCATTGTCACAGGATCCTGATTTGTTGGAAAGATCGGACATCTCCTTATTCTTCTGCTCCAACATTTCATCCAGGTCTTGCACAGCAAGAATCAACTCAGCGTTTGATTCCTGTGTCTTCTGCAGTTGTACACGAAGATTGGCATTTAGGTCCTTCTCATAATTTAGTTCTTGTCTGACTTCCTCAAGAAGAACCCATGGATCTTCAATATCACAGTGCAACTTTTTTTTAACTTTAGCTTCATCTGTATGTTTGTGAAAGGTCTTGAGTTTCTCACATTCTAACTTGAGTACATCTCTCTCCTCTTTCAAGTTAATGACTTCTCTAGAGAGATCTTGCCCCCTCTTGCTTTCTTTTACAATCTGCTTTCTCAGAGTCTGTAATTCCAACTCTGACAGATCCACCTGCCTAGCCAAAGCAACAAGTTCAGACTTGAGTTTTTCAATCTCACTATCAGAAGCCTGTTGAGACCTTTCTCTTATAAAGGTGTCCTGAAAGCCATTTGTTGAGTCATCAGTACTTGTTCCATGATCAGAACCACCTGACAACTCCCATTCTGATCTCTCATGCTCTTCATAGATTGTTGTTTGACTATTTTCTGTTGATTTATGGGTCACTGCAGTGTGGCTCAGGGATAACAGAAAACCATTAGGGTCCTGTTCTCGTGGGGTGTTGAGCCCAGAGCTGCTCTCAGAACTTGACAACGTAATATCAGATCCAGTAGATACACTGCAGTTACCAGTCAGTTCTGCATTGAGGACAGTTTTACTAGGTGGTTTATCCTGTCAAATAAAGAAAAAGGCAACAAAAAAAAATGCTTTCATCAATCATTTGCATAATAAAGTATAATAGGAAAAGAATTCTAAGTCCCAAAACATTCCCTTTAAGGAAAAAAAATCTGGGTGTGAAAATAACTGAAGCAAAGAAGAAGAAATCGAAAACAAGAGGAAACCTTACTTCAGTAGAATTGCTCTTATTTATTTCCTCTGCATCACAGTTGCTTAACTGGGTCCTCAGGCTCCTATCTTGAGTTGTAATAATGGCATCTTCAATTTCTTCTATGTCTCTGAAAAAGCTCCCAAACAAGGGTAAAATTTTGAATCACAACCTATACAATCAAACTCCAAAAACTAAAAAGAATAAACATGATATTAATGTTTACCTTCGATCAGCATTTTCTTGCACCCTTTGTATAGAAACCTGTTATGAAGCAAAAGGTGGATTTCAGTTTTGCACTTCACTCAATGTTGCAGTTTTAACTTTCTAATCATAACAGCAAGCAGAGTCTCTTGAGATTTGAAGGTTCAAAGAGCTATCTTCTGTGACAAATACAAATGAGAAAGAGAGAGCGAGAATACAAACATGCAAAACTGCTTTGGAGCGTGAATTCTTTAAAGGAAGAGACACAGTAGAAGTTTTAGTTGCCTCGGCATAGTCAGCAAAATCTATCGAAGCATCGCCAAGAAAACCAGCTTTTGACAATCCCTACACCAACAGAAAAAACCAAATCTCATAAAAAAAAATCCCCTGTCAAGGAATTAAACAACAGAAGATAAAATTTTGGCAACATTTCTTACAGTTGAGACAATAAAATTGTATGTTCTCTCACTGATCTTCCCGGTTTTTGGCTCCCTAACGAGTTTTACTGTCTCATAGACCGGATTTCCCCACCGACAGCATCCATCTTGAATTGCAGCCTTCTCTAATCTCGCCGTTGGCTTTCCCACATCCGATGGTATAACAGATATCATCAACGCATTTTCCCCCAACTGCGCGACCTGACAATTAAGAGAACATGTTTCTTTAATTGCATAGTCATTTTAGAAATTCTCATCCTTCACTAACCCTCCATTGAATTGCCAGATAACCAGTGATTAGACAACAGTAGAGAACTCGTATTAGCTTAGACAAATGGTTCCTCAATTGCCCTAAGTTTCATAATTACCAGCACTTAAACGGTTCAAAAACATAAAATTCGACACTCAAAATTTCTTATATTTGACCACATTTTCTCAGCAACCAGACAGAACTCATCTCTAGTCGTCTCCATTATTGTCAGAAAAAAAAGGATCCCATCTTTCAGCAAACTACAAAACTGAAACCATAAATATAAAACATTCAGTTTTATATCAAAATAAATCAAAAACCACACATGCAGCCAGAGTCACCTGAGTTGCACGAAACTGCAACTTGAAAACAGCTTTGATCTTGTTCTTGTCGGACCTCCACCTCGCCGACTTAAACATCTTCGCCGGAGCCCCGCAAAATCCGCCACTCACAGGAGCTCCGGCAACATTCGCCGGAAAACCACCATTTAAAAAATCTCTCGATCTAGCGGTCAGCAATTACACAATAACTACAAACACAGTATAAATTCTACAATGTACTGAAGATAAACTCGAGCTTTCTCGACTCGGTGAGTTCAGAACATGTACTGTGTAGTGAGTGAGCATAGAAGAAAAACGAGCAGATAATGAAAGAGCAGATCTGAAGAGAGAGAGAGAGAGAAGAGCCTTCATTCCTCTTTTCCGCTTTATGTCGAACAGTGCTTTCACAGAGAGGTGACGTGTATTTTTTTTCCTTTATTTTAATAAAAAATAAATTAAGAAAATTGAAAGAGAAGCTTCCTTCTAATTAATTAATTAATTAAGAAATTATTTGTGACAAGGTCAAGGGAACACCGAATGCAGGCCTTTGATTTGACAAACATACCCTTACAATTTTTTAAAATTATATTTTTATTAAATTATAACATAATTTTTTTTTATATTTTTACTACAACGCATGCTTCATGAAAACACCGTACTACAATAATTATTTACTGTTAACTATCATAATATTTTTAATCTAATTTAATGATAATATAAATTAAATTATAATATAATTAAAAAATAAACGTCAAATTTCGTAAAAAGAATACGTGTTATTTTAATTATTTTTCTTTCATATTTAACGAATTTAACTATTTATACGATCAATAATTTGATAAATCTTATGAAAGAATAGTGAAAAAGCTAGGGCCCTTTTGGCTGAGCATGTCACAAGTGATCAACAATGTGAAGCATCCTGTGTAAGAGGAATGTTGCTATCAATGTGAACATATCATTACAAAAAATCCACTAGGCATGGTCCAATCCCCTTAAGGAAATTACCGAAGCAACCCCCCGCCCCCACAAGACACCACCATACCAAAATAGTGCTAAAGCAGTGCATTTAATTAGAATTTCGATTATTCGTTAGCGGGTCGAACGTATTGCTGATCTGCCCATTCATGGGGTAGTGTATGTTTTGTCATTTTATGACGTGACTGAGGGGCAGATTAGTCATGTAAAATTGTTAGTGTTGTTAGTATTTGGCGCCGACGCTTGAGAGAAGCGATTAAGCCAAATCAAAATCAAATAAATAATTATATTTTGTTAATATAATTAATATAATAAAATTATTTAATTAATATATTAAAAAAATTTAATAATTTTTATTTATTATTAATAAATAATTTTTTTATATAATTAATTAAATAATTTTGTTATGTGATAATTTTATTTAAGAATTTACTTTATTAATAAAATTATTTAGAAAAAGACATTTTAACTACTGTAATTCTGCATTAGCCTGTTACTTTTACCCAACAAAAAGACTTTATGTTGATTAATGTCATTAATTAAGCCGTATTACCAACCTGCTTTGGGATTAGCGTGTATACGTTCTTCTAGTTGACTATAGGGAATGTATCCGCCGGCGCAACAGCAGAATGCAACCGCCCTTGCCCTTGGAAAATGGTTTGGTGCGGTGAGGATTTTCTGGACCAGAAGTAGTGCAGAAAGGACTTAAAGCTCGGAAGAAGATTGCAGATTACTACTAGTTGTATGTATGGCAAGAAATTAAAGAGGTGGTCCGTGGACGGGTGAAGCTTCTAGCTTGTATGTTTGAAAATCGAGAGAGAGAGAGAAAGAGCTAGCAAGGGTTGCTTTCTGTGTCATCTAGTGTTTCTTTACTTGGCTTTAAAGCTGCTCATATGCTGGCCTTGATGTCAGGTGAGCTAGCTAGTTTAACTAATAACCACAGTCTCGTCCATCAATCAAGAGACCACAACAGTTAAGGCGTGCGTCTGCAGTCACCGGAGACTCACAAGGCCAACACCCAATTACTCAATATATGGATTTAACATGGCAAGCCAAAGCCAGAGGCAAACCTGTCTCTACTTAAATCTATATATCCAAAATCACAAGAAATTCACAGCGACCAACCTAACTGTACTTGCAAAACGGGGCCACATCAACGCGCTCTTTTCAACAGGTTCTGTCTTCTTCAATAGTTGTCTTCCCTCCTCTCCCCCCCCACCCCCAACAGTTTAAACTGAATCATGACACATGCCTGGCCCCCTCGAGATGGACACAGCTTGTGCGTCCACAAACAAAATCATGTGTTTCTCAGGGCCTCCATTGGTGCCAACTGGCCAAGTGTTTATAATGGCCAATGCTTTCAATGCATAGAGCCATGCAACCCAACTCTGCCACCTCCACTCCCAAACCTATTCTCCAATTTACCATTTTTGTGGATAGCAACTGTAGTTCATGTACATTGGTCTGTTTATGTCTATCGTGGTATCCTGCTAGCTTATTGACCTGCTGCTTTTCACTTTCATTGTTAATTTTATATACATATGCATGTAAATTTGATTCTTCGACGACGTGTAAGTACAACAAATCTATCATTCTTCGACCAAGTGTAAGTACAACAAATCTATTGTCTTTTAGGCTAACCAAAAAAGATAGGCATTCATTATCAAAACACCAACCATTTTTCAAATACTTATGATTTCAAAATTTCCAAGGAAATTAGTTCTTCGTAATTTGCACTAATTATGCAATTAAAGAAAACATAAAAATAGGTTGGAGAGAAGCAACCTTCATAGAAGCAAAAGTGTGAACTACGAAGATGTTGATGCTTAATTATAATGGGGATTATGTGTTTGTGTGCATCTTAAAGAAAAGATTAGATGATGATAATCACATGATGGTTCTCTTCATCAACTTCAAGACTGTGAGAGGGACCCTAAATCCACCTTGTCGTCATTACATAGTCAGGACCATTAAGCTTTACCCTAGCTCAAATAAACTCTTGTTGTTATTGGTTCACATCTCAAGTACGTTTATGTCACCCAAATTGCAGGGTGAGACGCCAGTTAGGGCTTATAATTATGCTATTATACAGGAATAAAGTGAGGGCCACTAGCTTTTCGGTTCTCTAAATCAGATTTAATGATATTCAACTTAGGTAAATAGCCTTGGCTCTCTTCCTCTTGATCCCAACAATAATTGAGAAATAAAAATCTTTGCGGAATTTATTGCCGTGAACACGAAGAAATTAATTATTCACAAAAAGAGTGACCAAATGTTGGCAGGATTAAGAAAAATGTTAGGTAGCGAGGCCTAGATGGATCCAAAAATATCTTTAATTCACGCGAAGATAGGTTTCTTTGTATTCTTCATGCATCACTTCAATTATCTTTTCTTTAGCATGATAACCCATCACAAATAAAGTTGAAAGCGTGATTAACCAGTGGCTAACAAAGATCATAATGAAGCGAAGAAGAAGAAGATATATACACATTACATGTGAGAGAGCAAGGAGAAAGGTGGGTTTAATGTTGAGGAAATGTGGACAGACAACAGAAGGTGCTCACGTGAAGGTGGTCGACCCCATCTGCTATTTTAATTCACAGGAAAAACAGTTTGTAATTACAAAAAAAAATGACATGACAACCCATGCATTATGTATTTCTGTGGTGGGCTCACACTACTCATGATTTGTTTTGCTCCCATTTTTCTTCCTTCTAGGCAGCTTTCTAAAGGTGAGGCAAGAATAGAAATAGAATCAGCTGCAAAAATGTTTGTTTGCATTTGCCAAGAAAGAAGATTTCACATGCTCAAACAGCCCTAAAGTACATTCATTCTCCACATGACATTTCATATTTTGGAACTTGTTCTCGCAACTTCTCTTGTCATTTGTCCTTCCTTGATTGACGCTCACTGGCACACGACACTCCAGCTTACTCTCAGACACATACAATCACAGGCACAGCATAGTTCCCTACGCACCTCTTTATTTAGATGAGCAATTATAGGTTCATTAATTCGTTGATAACCGGTCGATGAAACCAACAATATACGTCTCATATTGCTTGCAAAAGCATCACATCATACATGAAATATACCAAACTAATGAGATAAAAATAACTGTTGACTATAATTGCTTTTGCAAGAAGCCATATCACCCTCGCGTGGAGAGAATCCACAATTGTACAAATTAAAGCCAAATTATTTATTGCTAGGAAGGTAGACCAAATCTGAATCGAACATTATTCTTTTCGTCTAGAAGCTAAGGTACAAACCTAAATTTGAAACCCATTAAACTATAATCTTCAGTAGTTTACTTCTTTGTTTGAATATGTGATTCCAAGAGGAAGTCACTTGTCTTTAGGCATACTCCAATACACAATCAAGACTTTTTGACATTGTTACATTTCTAGATGACGATTTGAAAATGAACCATCTTGACTAACGTTCACGAGGCCTCTTCTTTTCATTAGAAAAAGTAAAATATTAGTTGTTGATTGCAATGAAATGCATAAGCAATCATGGTATATGTATAAAAAAAAAGCTACTGACCTCTATTTTGTGTGATTCTTTATTGTCAAGAAGGTTCGCATATGGCTATAGCAAGTGTAGGAAATGGAGAAGAAATGCATTATTGTTTAACAATGGCTAATTAGCCGGCCTACGACATAATCACGCTGGCCGGCCACCTCTTCGATATTTGTTTTGTGGACACTTTTTTTCTCTGTGACATCATTTATAAGTGAACCATCAATATCTCTGCATTATAACCAAGAGGCAATCTTCTTCTTCTTCTTTCAACTCATTCCCTGAGAAACCCTAGAAATGAGGCAAGCTGGAACATATTCAGGATTACTGTCTGGTAAGTCGGGGAGACTAGGGCCTCATTCACTGCCCCTGGCGAGAATCAAGAAGATAATGAAGAAATCTGGTGACGATGTTAAGATGATTTCCGGGGAAGCACCGATTGTGTTTTCAAAGGCTTGTGAGCTGTTTATTGAAGATTTAGCGAAAAGATCTTGGATGATGACCCTGCAGGGCAAGAGAAGAGCTCTTCACAAAGAGGATGTTGCATCTGCTGTTATAGCTACTGATATCTTTGATTTTCTTGTTAATTTGGTCTCTGAATCCAATAATGCTGCGGAAACCCTGGAAGAAGTGCAAACATCAAACTCTTAATAGGATCTTTCTTTCTCTTTCTGTACGTAAATACAGACTGTCTGAAAAGCATAAGCTCTAAGTGAAACAATTTCCATGTTTTCCAAGTATAAAGATTATCTCCTCTATTTAATCTCCAAAGAAAATGTTATTTTGTGTATCATATTGTTGTTTTTCATACTTCCTCGGATGAATTTTTGTGAGAAAATCCTTACAAGTATGATGACATATACATGTCAGATAATCTACCTTTCACTGAAATAAATACAAAGGACATTGAAATCAAGATCTTGTATAATCGTTATAGGGTAACGGAATCCATGCGTGTTTGTGCAAAGGATACGTTAATTATAATCAAAGACTCGTATATTACTATGTGCGCGCAGATGCTGCGCCAATCACCAAGCCATTATAATTAAAACACTTGCATGAGAGGAGGGAGCATCTATTACTACAAAGATCATCAGCCTGGCACCGGCATGCTACCAACTTTTCAGCCCTTCTGTACAAGAGATCCAAATTAGTGTGATTGGGCTCAACTCCCCCTACCCTACGGCTTACCCCGCGGCCTACCCACCCATAATGAAATAATGTAGCTTCCAACCAATTAACTAAAATCACAAGTAATATTTCCGATTAATATAAATGATGATGCAAGAGTGAAGTAGTAGAAGAAGAACAAATATGAATGCCGCGGTACACCCAGTAACAGGATTTTATAGAATCTCTTCAGAACTTTGGAACTGTGGTGACAGTAATTAGTAAGAACCAGTGTACCAAATGAAGACATCAGGCCGAGAAGCAGCCGGAGACCAAGAATTCATTATCTAGCCGGATGGTGGCGGACCGGACTTCTTCTTCTTCTTCATCTTCTCCATTATTCTCTTACTTGACTCCGGTGACAACTTGTATGATTTTTGTCTGGCCATGGCAGTTGCCTTCTTTTCACTTCTCCGCCGTTCAATATATTCTTCCGGTATGTATACGTCCATTTCTGTATAATTAACTCCCCATTTGTATGAATAAGAAAGAAGGTAGCTTTGGTGAATGCGGAGTGGAGTAATTGATCTTGCCCTGAATGCGGTAAGCGAGCTAAGTAAATTTATAAGAGTACGAGAGATGGGATACCGTGGACGGTGGTGCCATGTTTTTGACTCTTTGTTTGGAGATTAAATAGGACAACTTGACCGGGTCATTACATTGAATTAAGGATGAGACAAGATAATCTTCTTATACTTTTTTCTATTGTAGCCAATCCATGACTTTCTTTTACTTTATTAATAACATAATTCTGCTATTATGTCAACATAATAAATTGAAGGATGCCTACCCAAACTCTATTTTGCTTGTTGTGTAACACATGTATGAAAAGCGAGAGACCAAGGCAACAACCCTTTCATTCGAACAAGCGTGAATACTAGGAAGCGTGTGCTTCTCAGTTTCAGTTGTCCGACATCAAACTTAGCTTTCTTGATTTGTCTCCGCCCGCCAGGTTCTGTCCGGAAAAATCTTTTCTTTTGTCATTGCTTTAGAAAAACGTTCTACCAAGTCTTGACCTGAAATGTTGCATTATTGTAGCTGCTGTATGATGTTGACTCTGTTAATGTGGAAAGATGTTCTTTCTGAGTAACTTGTTGATTTTCACAAGGACTCTGCGTATCTCGTGCCTTACCAATTTAAATCATCATCATTATCATGTTACATGATTTTAGAAGAAAAGATATCGTCTATTATTTGTTACCCATTTCGTAATTCACATAAAATGCCTGTACACCGATCTGATCTTCAACTGTAGTGATGTCAGAAGCACAAAATTTTCCATGGTCGGTCAGTTGGACTCTATTATTTGTTACCGCCGTCAAACATTAAAGGAAAGATAAAAGCAAAACAGTAAACGAAGAAAAGCCATCGATAATGGCAATATATTTTAAAATTAAATATATATATATATAATATGCTATCCACGATTATACTTTCCTGAACTCCACGATTAATGCACTGGAGAAAGAGGAGAGCACCGTGTGTTTGAAGGTGTTGAAGGCAGAAGCGGTCACTTATGGAAAGTCCAAATTGGCCAAATATAAAATAGTACACCCCATGTCCAACACCATTGCCAAATAGAAGTTTCCAACGTCACTTAGAAGTGATTTTCTGTCTCTTTCTGGTTTGCTTGCTTCAACTTGTAACTGTTACTAAATTTTGTGGTAAGTAATCCTGTGTTGTTTTCTGTGTCTCTCTAGCTAAGCTGAAATAGTAAGTTATGGGAGAGGAGGAACCCAAGAGAGCTGAACGTAAACCAGGGCCATCATCCGATGAAGAGCATCATGATTTTAAAGAATTAGTTCCAAACGCCGTCTCTCCGCAGACATTTTTGAACCCATTTGCTCAACGTAAGCTCTCTGTCTTTCTTTTTCTTTGTCTGTTTGGCCTCTGAGAAAATATTAGAAAGTTTACTTCTATTCTAACCAGTTTGAATATACAGAAGAGGCTGTAGATCCTGACATTCAGAAAAATTCTGAGGGCTCCGCAGACAGAGGTATA
The DNA here is from genome assembly GCA_019650275.1 of Xylocarpus granatum. Lineage (NCBI taxonomy): Eukaryota > Viridiplantae > Streptophyta > Magnoliopsida > Sapindales > Meliaceae > Xylocarpus > Xylocarpus granatum. The sequence goes on along the minus strand of BNST01003239.1, from coordinate 95,856 downwards.
GTTGGGTTCATTCTTTGTGTTATGTTTTCAGTGTTGTTCCTTTCAATCTTCCTTCCCTATGCCTTGTGTTTCATAACTCCGTGTTGTATTTTTTAAAATTAGAATCTGTTTCTGAAGGATGGAAATTGTATAATTAGAATTTAGAAGGTGATATTCATGCTGTAATTATATAGCATTAGGTTTAATTCTTGGTATAATTAAGGCCACGACTTGATTCTTTACGGAAGAATTTGTATAGGAAATAGCCCACTGCCCTGAATTATCAATACAAATGTGTAGCATAATTATGTTAGAAGTTTGCTTCTCTTCTCACAGGTTTGAATTTTGACGTTGTAGAGGTTGCAGATCCTGACAATCAGAAAAATTCTGGGGATTCTGTTGCCAGAGGTATGTTTGGGGTTTATTATTCATGTCATGTTCTATGCGCTGTCTCGTACTGGCTTTCTTCTCAATTATTTTTGTTTTTATATTAGTCTCTTAAGGGTATTGTGGCTACAAGTTAACCCTTTTGAGAAGAGTATGTGCAGGAGAGAATCCCATGATTACAGTGAAAAGAACCAAATTAGAAGTAGTAAATTTTTTTTTAAAAAAGCTGCATGTTAGAAGTTTGATTCTATTCTAACCAGTTCCAATGTTGATGAAGCAGAGGCTGCAGATCCTGCGGTTGAGAAAAACAATTATGGAGACTCTGCTGAAAGAGGTGTATTTGGGTTGATATTAAATTTGCCATGTCTATACTGCATAAATTATTCTGAGAGATGATAGGCTTCCTCGTATTGCCATTTCAGAAACTGTGCTTGCAAATGTTGAAAAGGAGAAAAGATTGGCTTTAATCAAAGCTTGGGAAGAAAATGAAAAGACCAAAGTAGATAACAAGTAAGAGGATTTCTCTAGACATATAACTATTTATCTGTTGTTTGCCGTGGAAAATGTACCAAAAAATCTTTGATGCTTCTGTGCTGCTTGTTATAAAAAGTTGTCTCGATGACAAGCTTCTCTTAAAAATTAAGATCTAATCATCGAGACATAATAATTAAGAAAATTTGAAAACTATTTATCAAATCAACTCAAAAATTGAAAAATAGAGATGAATTCAAGAGAAAAGTATTTCTTTTTGTTGTATTGATTCCTTAAACTTGAGAGTCTTTTCTAATATAAAATAATATCTATGTAAAGTATCGTAATAATTAATCATAATTGTTATTAATAATTTTAATTACTTTTTAATCGAAAAAAATGACTCAACTAATTACATTACGAGCTCAACTAACTTATTGTTAACGTTCTTGAATCCAGCTCAACCAACAAAACGATCTGAGTTTTCTTAATGATTTGAATAACATTCACAGCTTCCATGCTTGATTTGGTCAATTTAGCCATATGTTAACTATTGAACAGGGCATATAAAAGGCTCTCTGCCGTTGGAACATGGGAGAACAGAAAGAAAGCAGTAGTAGAGGTGCAACTGAAAAAATACGAGGTAATAAATTCTGTTGATGTCTCAGTGGAAGTTACCTTGGAATATCACACTTTCTTTGTTGCATGACATTTGAGTGAATCTCCGGGTGTGTGACAGGAAAAGCTGGAAAAGAAGAAGGCAGAATATGAAGAGAAAATGAAAAATAAAGTAGCAGAAATCCACATGCAAGCTGATGAGAAAAGAGCAGTGATTGAAGCAAGACGAGGTGAAGATGTTCACAAGGTAGAGGAGACTGCATCGAAATTCAGGGCTGCTGGGTTAATACCAAGGAAGTTTCTTGCCTGCTTTAGCTAAAACTGTTTGAGGCAAAATTTGGTTAGGGAAAAAAAAAGAAGTTTCTCAGGGATTTTGTTTGCTTACTTTCTTCTTTGGCTTGATTATTTGTTGTATTGCATGTTAATGTCTTGATGTAACTCAGAAGCGTACAGCGTGTATATATTTGGGAGATCCAGAACTGAGTTTGAATACAAGCTCTTTTGTAGATCAAGTCATTTCTTGCATAGTCGGTAAACAGTAGCTAGATACCCAGTAAAATTGAATGTTTACCATATAGCTTAGCTGTGCTTCAAAAGCAAAAATGGCAAGAGTTACAGAAATACTCTTATCTCTCTTAGTACGGTCGTGCTCATTTAGGGATCAGAAACTCTTTAAATCCTGGCAGATCATTAAGCTTGTAAGATCTCATTAGAGATGTAATAGGATCGTGCCTCCTAGGGTTAAGAAGCAACGAGCAAATCAAATAGTAGTCTGAAAAAAGTTCATTGATCATGGCTAGATAGATGGCATAGTTACAAATACATAATTTATACATGTACACAATTCCAAATTCACAACATAAATACAGGAAAAAGAATTCACCACAATGATTCAGGATAGAATCCTTATTCAGCATCAAAGCACAAACACAAATAAACCCAATCGAATCACAAAATCCCAGACCAAGAATTGGATAAAATTCCTCTTAGTTCTCCTCTGCCTCTTCATCATACTCCTCCTCATCCTCTGCCACAGCCTCTTGATATTGCTGATATTCTGATACCAAATCGTTCATATTACTCTCAGCCTCAGTAAACTCCATTTCATCCATGCCTTCCCCTGTATACCAATGCAAAAATGCCTTTCTCCTAAACATCACTGTAAATTGCTCAGATACACGCCTAAACATTTCTTGAATAGACGTACAATTCCCCATAAAGGTCGATGACAGAGATAAACCAGTTGGGGGAATGTCACAAACACTTGATTTTACATTATGTGGTATCCACTCAACAAAATATGAAGAATTTTTGTTCTGTACATTGATCATTTGTTCATCAACTTCCTTAGTACTCATTTTGCCTCGGAACATAGCTGAAGCAGTTAAATACCTACCATGGCGTGGATCAGCTGCACACATCATGTTTTTAGCATCCCACATTTGTTGAGTAAGCTCAGGAATTGTTAGTGCACGGTACTGCTGTGAACCGCGAGAAGTTAAGGGTGCAAAACCAACCATGAAGAAGTGCAGGCGGGGGAATGGGATCAAGTTTACAGCTAATTTTCGAAGATCGGAATTAAGTTGGCCGGGGAAACGAAGGCAGCATGTTACTCCACTCATTGTTGTTGAGATCAAATGGTTCAAATCACCAACTGGAACACATACATACACATATATATTAGAGGAAGGAAATTATTGCCAATCGAAGATTTGAAAATTGAAACCATAGTTTCTGACTTACAGCTGGGATTTGTGAGCTTGAGAGTTCGAAAGCAGATATCGTAGAGAGCTTCATTATCAAGAACCATACACTCGTCAGCATTCTCAACGAGCTGGTGCACGGAAAGTGTAGCATTGTAAGGTTCAACCACTGTATCGGAGACTTTAGGTGAGGGGAAAACTGAAAAAGTCAGCATCATTCGATCAGGATATTCTTCCCTGATCTTTGATATCAGTAGTGTTCCCATTCCGGATCCAGTCCCACCTCCCAGGGAATGGCAAATCTGAAAACCTGTCATTAAAGAACCATGAAAACAGAAATTGATTAGCCATATACAAAACCATCTATATCTAAGCATATATAAGCAGAGTCGCACATTACACACAAAATTCTTAACGTACCTTGCAAGCAATCACAGTTCTCAGCCTCCTTACGAACAACATCAAGAACTGAATCGATCAATTCAGCTCCTTCAGTGTAATGGCCCTTAGCCCAATTGTTTCCAGCTCCATTTTGTCCGAACACAAAATTATCAGGTCGAAATATTTGGCCATAAATTCCAGTACGCAAGCTATCCATGGTTCCTGGCTCAAGGTCCATCAACACGGCTCTAGGCACATAACGACCGCCGCTCGCTTCATTGTAGTAAACGTTAACCCTCTCAAGTTGAACACGAGAATTTCCAACGTAATTCCCAGTTGCATCAATCCCATGTTCATCACACACTACTTCCCAAAACTTGCCACCAATTTGGTTGCCACACTGGCCAGCTTGAATGTGAAGAATTTCTCTCATTTTGCTGCAAGTATTAAAGATAAAGCTCAAGAACTATCGAGAGACGGTGGTAGAAGGGAAGAGAGCAAGGAAGATGAAATGGCGGATTGGGTTTTGTAGGCGGAAGATGATGGATTTTAGGATTGTGAAAGTGCTATTTTTTACTCAGAGAAAGTGAGAAATACGAATAAAGTTATAATAAATAATATCATGTGTCTTTGTTCAGAGGAAGATATGTCAAACTCCAATAAGAGTTGTGAGCTAGAAACGAGGTGAGACTAACGGGATTCATGCTACTTCCTTTCGTATTATTTCATCCTAAAATGACTCATCAATCCTCCAATGTGATTTCCCACCTGTCATCAGGGCTCCAAAACTAAAGCTGCCCACTGCTGTTCTTGGTGACCACCCACTCCCCTGATTTTTCTTTTTCCATACGATGATTGGATTGAACTAATCTTCTCAGAAGTAGTTAATTGCAATATAAAGTTATAAGGCTATTCAAACATGCATCATAGCGATGTTTCATACAGCATAAAGTTGGGGAAGTCGATGGAGATAAGGTGGTTATAGCATACAAATAAATTATACTCGTGGTAATGATACAAGAGAAGGGAAGCAGAGTGATAAGTAGGAAGATTCATTCAATTATTAGAGTGGAGGAGAGCATGAGAGTTGCTGCCAGGCTGCCGTCGAAATAAGTATGAACTTTGGCCCTCTCCCACGAGGGACTGGACTAGTTGGTTACTTGTATGGAGGGAGCCAAGCTCTCGTCCAATTATCCACTCAAAACTCGTAGCTCCATTATAGTAATAGTAACATACCAAACGGTCGAATGAATGAGATGGGGAATAGGTTGGGATGTCAACATAATGAAATAATTCATCGATATGTGTTATAGCTCAAGCATTGTTTTCATGTCATTCAGGGGCCTCGGCCACACCGACACCCCAGAGAGATGTTTGGGAAAACAATAAGATAAGAAGTCTCAATCCAAGTTACATCAACACAACACATGATGTTAGAATGTCCTCTATAGCAACCACATACACCTATTTATCATTAATTTCAATAAGATGGAAATGTAGCTATTGTTATTATGAACCAACCATCGATCATGGGCATCCATGAAAAGGCGCACGGTATATGTTCAATCACAGTTGCATGAGTACCCTTATGCCGGTTATTTACATCATCATTTTATTATTCTTATTGGTTGTAAATTGAGAACAACTGAGACTAAGCCGAAGAATTACTCTCAAAATTACCTATCAACAATTGAAGTGGTGTCTCTCGACCAGTCTTTTGGGCCTACCCAGCATACAGAACGTGTGAATTACATGATGGCTCTGTCGACATTCATAGTTTTAAACACTGATGTAAATCACGCTAAAGTTGAACAGTTATTCTGCTGATTAGGCTTAACGGCTGCAGGTCAGCCGTCACTGGTGGAGGGATGGTGAAATGCTGCTGATTGCTGAATCGACGCGGCGGAGCAGTGGAGGGGCAACTGGATAAATTATTGGATTTGCATAATTCTACGTATTACATGACCCATGTATAGATGTGATACACAAGGTTACGTAACATTTCCAATAAAAGGAGCAAGAACGATGAGCAATTAGCAATCAAACACTCCTAATCAATAATTAATTTCAATTAGATGAAATTGTAATTAATATTAATCCAACACTAAGCTTGACGTTCAATCAGAGTCGCCTGAGTATCTTCACAACAAGCAAAGTTACATCGTAATAATTTATTCCTAATCACTGTTAATTAAAAACAGTTGAGGTAGAACAAAAGGGTTATTCCCAAACGGAAGGACTGTCACAAGAATCTTTAACTCATCCTAGTAAAGTAGCTCCTCAAAAACAGGATCTACAGACTGTCCCCATTTCCCATGGTACAACTCCAAAAGTTTCTCTGCAGGTGTCACACCTGTACAAAGTTATCATCCATTAGGCTGGAATTAATTTACATCTAATTTCAAGATTCCAAACACAAAGTTTCTCATTTCTTATACATAATGTGCAATTATTTGTAAGGAGATAACCCGGTCAGTAAGGCTTGTCACATTGAAGCGGTGACCAAGGGTTCAAAATCCTCATTGCGCCAGGTAATTAGTTTAAATTCTGATTGTGTTTGGTGATGAGGTGTGTGCGGTTCATGATAAAAGAAAATAAGATAACAATAAGGATAACGGTGAATTGTCTTTCAGAAAGATCACAATTTGGACTGCAGAAATGATGTCCGTATCAAATTTTACTTAAAAGGTTATCCAAAATAGTCAAACAGATATACCAAAGTGAGATGAATAAAATATAAGCTCTAGATCATTTACCTGTTCTAACTACCTCAGCAACCGCATTCAAGAATCCTGATTCTTTATAGCCTCTCCGTCCCAGACCGTCCTACAGAAGAATAGATGTTTATTTTCAGTATGAACATGGTAAAATTGCAGTGGCAATGACAACACCGATGCCAAATTACCTTGGACAACTTTAGAACATCTTCAGCAACATCCCTCAGCAAACCATTCCGAAATGGTGTCTTTAGACCAGTCTTTGGGACCTACTTAGTAGACTATCAAAATTAGATTTGCTATCTTGAATATATCATAAAGATCAAAACTTGGCAATACCTCTTCTTTTCCTTTTTTTGGATAAAAAAACAGAAAAAAGAAAGACATTGATGATGTAAATTATGAAAATGGACCAAATGTCCACTAATCCATCTGGAACTGAGGCATTACGTCAATGTTTTAAACTATAAATATCAGTTAACTTGTAATTCAAACTTCATTGAATAGTTTTTTTTTCTGCCTGTGTTCAGTATCCATTACCTGAGTCCTCAACATTTGTTTTTCTTCCAGGGTCCAATCGGCTGTCATGTCTACAATACTTTGAAGAGAGAGGTCATCATATAACAAACCTACCTGATATTAGCAAGAAAAATCTGAATGAGCAAATTTTGCTGAAATAAGGCCAAGATAGTCTGCAAAAGCTTGACAAAAGCATATGATATTTTAAATAGGATGCTAACATACTATAATAGGTCACTGCAAAAAAGTTGGATAATTTATAAAAAAAATTAAAGACTTGTGAGGAGGTGTACTTTCATCATTAAAACTTCAAATAAAGAGGCATGGATGTGTATCCAAGAGTGATACATTGGCAGTTGGATAAATGTAGATGAACGTTTCAAGATAATATGGCCATAAGCCTTGTAATATCTTTTTCACTAGGGTATGTTTAGTATTGAGGTGTTCTGGTTTGACGCTACAATTGTTGTAGAATAAAATTATTAGATGGAGTGAAAAATTTAATGGTCCTCAATAAAAGTTGGTGTTTACCAATGCTCTCAAAGTTAAATAGAAGCACGACAGTACTAAACATACTTAAGCATATTTCCAAATTCTATAGTGTTACTTAGCCGCGCATCCGGATGAGTACTGAACTACCACTTAACCATATGCAACAGGGAGATTACACATAAACAGATAAAAGATGCCAATTACCCATAATGCTGGCAAAGCACATAACCTCCTCCAAGGACCTCCATCAGCACCTCTCATCTCCAAGTATTTCTTTAGCCTAACCTGAATGTAAGAGTAACATATGGCTCAAATTAGCCATAGACATTGTGAAAAATAACAATATTCAGCACACTGATACAAACACATAACAAACCTCTGGAAATATTGTTGTAAGGTGATCCTCCCAATCCTTAAGAGTCGGCAATTCACCAGGAAGACACGGAAGTTTTCCAGCCAAAAAGTCCTGCAAAATATCGAGTGTTATAGCTCAAACAATCAATAGCCTGAAATACAATGTTGAGGTCAAGATTAACTAACAGGGGGAGAAAAACTAGCTGGGGAAAGAAGACAACAGATCAAAGAGAGTGGCTATTAAGACTATTAAGGATAGGTGGAAACCCTGAATGACATCCCAGCACAGTCAATATACTTCTTATGGCGATAAACAAAATACATCGGAACATCAAGGGCGTAATCAACGTAACGCTCAAACCTGTATCAAAAGAAAGAGGGCAAAAAACAAAGTTAATTCAGTGCACTAAGAGATGATGGTAGACTTGAAAGATGAAAAACTACTTTCCCTTGAGAGAAGCCAGAACAGTTTCCAAGTTAAATGGGAAGAAACCAGATTTGAGCAATAACACATGATATTTAATCAATATGTCACTAACTTACCCAAAGGAGTCATCAAAAACAAAGGGAAGCAAGCCAGTGCGATCATTGTCAGTATCTGACCAAGTGCGGCTGTCCAAATAAAAAAACTATTAGCACAAAGCCTGAGGGATAAGATATAATATGAAGACAAGAAGTTTAAAGTGAAATCTAAAAACCTTCTCATGCTTAGATAACCATTAGGCTTTCCTTCTGTAAATGGTGAATTCGCAAATAGAGCTGTTGCTACCTGTTTTAATTTCGACATCATTTAATGCTGTATTACATTATAGAAAAGTTCCAGTAAAATTAAAAGGTAGTAGACTTTCTCACTGGTTGCAATGCGAGACTAGCACGATATTTGCGGATCATGTCAGCTTCCGAACTGAAGTCCAGATTAACCTATTATAAGTAAAATTACAACACAAATAAGTATAGCTATGCATGTGAAAGAAATACTTTTTCACCAACTCAGGATGAGATTAAATTATGAAAAGCTGCTTCCGCTGAAGAATTATAAGATTAAACTCACCTGAACAGTGCACGTCCTAAACATCATATCATGTCCAAGAGTCCCAACTTTAGACATGTAACTTTTCATAATGTTATATCTTCCCTGAGCGAAAATCTAATGTCATTTTGCAGATAAACCAAGTTTCTAAAGACAGAATGAAATAATGTAGATAAATAAGCATTGATAGCAAAATATTACAGGAAACCAATATCTTAACCCCATTAACATGTAAACTGAGCAGATTGAAAAATAAAATTTAGACAACAGAGAATGGTAGAGACAGATTATGAAGATGCTGAACTTTTCCACATAATACCAATCCTTAACAACCAATAAATGCGCATGCAACTAAAGAAAGAAAATTGATTGACCATTGAGATATTGAAATCAGTCAGTGAATATGCTAAGAGGACTGGAATTTTTACAAATCATTGTGCAATATCACTTTGTGAGCCATTTCAATGTTCGAAAAGGAAGATGATCAGTACCTTTGGCATAAGTGGTATATCTTTAAGTTCACTTTTGGGCTGGAAGCCAATTCCTAAAAATCCAATTCCCATTTCCTCCGTGACAGCTTTCACCTGATACAGAGTGACAAATGAAGGTAACTAATAAGCTTAACTGCAAATAGTATAATGTATATGAACCTGAAAAAACAAAGCAATAATACTGACTTCATGTTACTGTGATTTACTCTTGTAGAGACATCAATGACAAGGCAATGAAAAAAAAACACAGCAGCACAGCAAGAAAAAAAGAAGCTAGAGTTTGTTGGGAGCATTTGAGTTTTTGAGAGCAGCTACTTTATAAATGAGTGTCAATTCAAGAAATTGTAGCAAAGAGAATTTGTAGTGAACTTTCCTGGGGTCCAGAAAAGGAAGATGACAATTTAGAAAATTTTTAAACTTCCAGAAAAACTAATCTCAACTGACCACCAGGGTCCAAGTAAAAAGATAGTATACGAAAATGCTTCCAGCTACAAGCTTGTCCACTCCTTAAAAACAAAGGTCTGATAAATTCAACTAACCTGATAGAGGTGTGAATTAACCTCAGAACAAGTTTGATGCAGAGTTTCAAGAGGTGCACCGCTAAGCTCAAACTGACCGCCAGGTTCCAGTGTAATGCTTTGCTTTCCCTGGACAACAAAAAGTAAAGGTTTTCTGAATATAAAAATCACCAACAATGAAGGAAATTTTTTTTTCTCCATAGCAGTTGTAGTACAGACATATCTTTGAAAAAAAAAGAAAAAGACTAGAAAGATCCTTTTTTTTTCCAAAAGAAAATTGTCAAACTTTATGATTCGCAATATATAAAGCCAATGTGAAGGAGGATATAAAATGAATATAAGAAACTGGGATTTTAACTAGAAAATCAGCTTACTTGTATAAGTCCTATAACCTTGTCACCTTCCATTATTTTTTCCCATTCAAATCTCTCAGCGATGCCATTAAGCAACTCTGCTATCTTTTCGTATTTCATAGGACTTAAAGTTCCAAACTCAAAACCGAACTTCTCATGTTCTGTGCCAATTCTTAACAAAAAACACACCATTAAATTAGAAAATCATGACTATAAACTTAGAAATTGACTCGCAGAATAGATGATTATAGATGTCCAAGTTTACAGTATTCAACTCCAAGTGAATGAATCTCAAATCAGATTTATAGAAATAAAATAGGATGGATAATACCAGCAACTTTCATAGCAAAATAACACTCCTCAAAGGGAGCTGCTTGGACAATTAGGATGGAATTTAAAATCGTACAGAGCAAAACAAGTAGAATGAGAAGCAACAACATAATCCAGGAAAAACAGTGGCAGCATGAAATGGACAAGTCAAAAGACTGCGAAACTAACTTTCAACTACAGAAAGAGATTAAAAGGATCTACACGCAATAACACCTTCTCTAATACTGAAGAAAACCTTAGAAGACACCTAAAAATAAGATAAACAGTAAACGGATACCACTCTAATCTAAGTACCTCCATTTTTCCTTAGGCTTGCATCCAGAAGCTAGGTGTCCTATAAGATCCTCTTTGGTAAGTGGCTCTGTGTCAACCACAGCAGCAACAATTGCTCGATGCCCTCTTCGAATTCCGACCCCTGGATTGTATGGATGTAAAACGCGTGCTATCTTGGCAGAATGGCATGACGACGAAGATAAACTAACACGAGTTTCCTTAATCCTAGATGCCTCTATATTATCCGTAACGCCAAAAGCCCCATTGCGTCCAATCGTACAACGAGTTACATCAGTACGTACACCAACACCCGCCTGGGAAATGAGTGCCATTAAGCTCCCCCTGAAAAAAACACGAATTTCAGTCTCTAAAAACGTATATCCATGACCAAAATCCAAATGAAAGCTTCATGTATTACAGAAGCCTAATGCACACTCTCCGTCCTTCACATACACATAATGTAACCGCTAAATACTAAGTTTCAATTCATCATTGTATACAAACCAAATCATAAACTCTCATAGCACCATATTACCATCCAAATTCAAGTAAACAACCCGTCAAGCAATGTAACGTGCAACACAAATGCTAAAAATTAATCACAAATAAATGAATCAACTAAATCCAAACAAATTGAAAAGGAACAAGTTGACCTTCAGTAAACCAGGATGAACTGAAACCATTGGATTTGCAAAAACTAGGGGTTGGATTCCAGATGTCGGCGTACACAATGAAGATGAAACACTAACAAGCAAGCAAGGGTGAAAGGTTAATTTGATTCTCGGTTTGATTGCATTTACTTAATTTCTTCACGTATATATAGATAATTAAAGGAGAAGAAGCTGCGCTTTGACACGGGGGGTGGCGGAATGTTTCCATAAATCCACTTTACTTGCTCGCCTTGTCTTTTTATTATTAACATTTTACCGCATGATCTGATCAGTTGCATGATTCAGACAAAGCGACGATCTCATCTTGACCGTCCATTTAATATACCCAGGTATAGTTCAAACTTGATGGGGTTGAAAATTGAGTTTAAAAAATTAAAAAATAAAAATGTATGTATAAAATAAAATAAAATAAAATAATAAATTTATTTATTTTAATTTTTATGCTGATATTTTAAATTTTATTTATATTTTTGAATATCATTTATTTTATATATTTAAATTTTTTTATTGTAAATTTGATAAATATTGTTTAATTTATAAAATTAAAATAAATAAATATTTTTAGTCTGCACGTCTCTTTGTCACGTGACCCAACTTTTGGCGGCTGGCATTCGTTGTCCGTTGCCAGCCGAGTGTCGGGTGCCCAATAAAATGAGGCGAGCGAGCGTGCATTGTACTTTGTGATTGCGAGATGTTTCATATGGGAAACCACTCGTCAGCAGTCGTAAGCCAAACGACGCCGTTCCATTACCTGTATCTTATTTATTTATTTTAATTAATAATATATTTATTATTATTGATATTATTATAATCTTGTTTAATAATTAATCATTAACTTTCTAGAAGTTAGTAATTTCTATTGTTTGATTAATGATGATTATACAATGAATCTGAATTGATTAACGTCAATGAAAGGATGATCCAAATTTGATATCTACCAACTCCTAATTAAATCAAACATTGATAACGACAGGTTATAAAACACAATTAATGAATGGCGGCACGTAATGGTAGCGACATCACGTGAGATTAAAGCACTGCAGACTAATTTTCTTCAAGAATCAGATTATAGCACAAAAAGAAATCGGTAAGAAACAAACATTTCTGGATCAGGTGAACATCATCTGCAGCTAAAAATTGCAGTAACTTATCTTTCCATCCTTCTGCTATCAATGGCGGTCTCTAGAGATGTTCTTGAACAAGTTCAAAGTATTGGCATCTTGCAATACATCAATAATATATAATATTTTTACACACTCAATCATGTAAATTATATTATATTTAAAGTAAAATAAAATATTTTTATTTATTTAATCACGTAAAATTATTATCATGACTAAATTTATTTATTATAAACTCATCTCACCTATATTATTCATCTCTTCGTGTTTTGGGAGACCCACATCTCACCTATATGAACAAGATATAGACATTACAATTTATCAAACACTGCTTCAGGCTAAACAAAAGCTTAGTATTACAAACATTACTCATTTGGAAACTACTGCAGTTGTTGGGACGGGGACAAGCAACAAGGATGGGGCATGGTAAGAAAACTTAACCCTGTTCTCTCGAGAACAAAAATCATCCGGAAAGGTTCGACTCATGGTTTTGATAAGCTGCTCAAACAAAGCACCACACATTGTAACTTCGAAGGAGAAATTCTTATTGCACCCAACGCCCCAAGACACTAAAAGTCGGCGGTCAATCTCCATAGCCAGCAAGAAATATTGTCTAATCATTCATATGTGTAAAGCCATTTCATACAAGAATCAATTTGTAAGGCTACCAATCAAGTCAGCACACATATATTGTCATACCAATGCAATTACCATGAAATGAAGACTAGGACCCACTTAATATATATATTGAAGTCTAGCTTGTCCGATTCTTTCCAATCAAGGAAGGAAAGATCATTTGTATGCTCAATACGAGCCATCTTTCCCATGTCTCTGCCTGTTTTACAGAATCTACCATTCCATATAGTTGAGCAAAATCAAAAGCAGCACAGGCAGATTTAAAGTCCCAAAGACATATATTGTACAAATATTACAGATGATAAAATCATGGCAATCCAATGTAGACCACCTTTTTCATTTCTATTTTTTTTCTCGAATTTCCCCTGCTCTTATTATTATTTATACACAGCAGAGTCTCTGTATAACTATTTTTCATGAAGAATCAAATGAAGCACAAAGAAATCTGTACAGCTTATATTTGGGGTTACCAGAAGATATCATCTACTGCAGCTGATGATGATGGGCAATCTTCTTCCTCCTCGAGCTCCATTTCTGGCTCTAAAGATCCAAATTCAGTCAACTCAATAGCAGCAAGATTCTTCAAATCAACCACCGAAAGCTCGTCTAAGTGCCTCACCACCAAGTCTGCAGCTCCAAGCTCATAGACAGGATGGTTGCTAGCAACGGCCACACACTTCATCCATGCTTCGTGAGCAGCCTCCACTGTCTGATTAGAGTTTCCAAAAACAATGCACCGCTCAGGTATAAACTTTAGGAGTTGAGCTGCATACACAAACATCTCTGGATCCGGTTTTCCACGATGAACATCCTCTGCTGCTACAATTGCAGTAAAGTATTCTTCGATCCCTATGGTATCAATTGCAGTCTCCAGAGTTTTCCTTGGATGAGTTGAAACTAATGCCATTGGTATCTTGTAATGCATCAATATATTCACAAACTCTTTAGATCCAGTTCGTAATCTATATATCCCACCTTGGAGAGCTTGGTAAATATCTTCCTTCCTTGAAGCCATTCTTCTCAGTTCCGCTGGGTCTCTTGACCAGCACAGAACTTCAGATATGGCCTGTTCATTCTTCATCCCCTCTACTCGTCTAAGAATGAAAGCTGGGGGAGGAGATTTTCCCTCTTCTTCAGCAAGAGTCAGCCAAGCTTGCTTCTCAAGATCAGGATTGTCTTCAATTATCACTCCTTCCCACTCAAATATAGCACCTAACCAACCACAGCCCATCCGTTCTTGTCTCAGCAAAGGATTGTGCAAAGAAGGGTTATCTGCTTTATTCTCCGCTGGCCACAAACCTGGTTTTCTGTCAACACCAGTGTCCATCTGGTACCTCCAATCCCAAGGTATCTTCTCTTTCTCTCTAAATGAATATGTCTCTTTTGTCAGCTCCATTGCTAGAGCATTAATTGATGAATTAGTTAATCTGCCAACTTCCATTCTCAGCAGAGGAGAATAAGTGACAATCCTTCTACTGGTAAATTCGATCACTGGGAAGCGGCAATTATCCGCAAATTTCTTTTTGCTGGATACATCATTAGGAGCGAATCCTCGACACAGTGCTCTATGCCCTAAAAAAGATGTTGCAGCAATTGAATCCACTGCCATATTTGCCAAAAGATAATAACTTAACCTAGCAACTAAAATTTCACAGTAAGAAATATCCCTTGTCGAAGAACCCTTTTGAATTCTCCTCTAACTAGACACAAAATGAACCCAAATTTTCCCAAACTCTCCACCGATAAAAACTGCCCAACTGATGATTCACGACAACAGCTAAATATTCTCGAGATATACCCTTCTTAAATGAGAAAGTTGCTGCATCAAGTCCTAAAGCATTCCCTATAACCACAGAAAGGTAAATAATAAAACAGCCTTCTCACAATAGAAATCCCAATATTATCAACAAATCACCACAAGAATGCCCTTAAAGCCAAATTAAGCATAACTCATCAACTAAAAGAATCTAAAACTCCTGATTTACAAGAAGAACAGCTTTAGAACCCAGAAAGCGGAAATTCATAAAATTAAAAAAAAGAAAGAAAATTAATCGACATATATGTACAGCAAATACGCTCCGAATATCACAGAACTCCTGGTAAAAATCTAAAACTAGAAATTGTTGTCGTTTAATACAAATAGAAATAAGCCAACCATAAAGGAAAGTAAATAGAAATAGAAATATTTTACTACTGTTACATATACAGAGAGAAAAAAGAAAGGAAAACGAAAATGAAGAATTTGGGAAGATAACAAACCTTGATTAAATAACGGACGTCTGGAATTGAGGATAAAGCGAGGGGGGAAAAGCTAAATTCTTCGGAGAAAGAAAGTTCAGTGAATCTCTCTTTTTTCTTAAAGAAGAAGGTTGTTTTCTTTTATGTGGTGTATAATCTTTACGGAGGCCCTACGCGTAAAATGGTCGTGCCGGCGGGTTGGAAGTACACGTGTCGGTCTTCACACTCTTTGAAGAAACCATAGATATGACTCTATCATCACTTCGGATCCTTTTTATTTTTCTGTTCCAAAATCGTCATCCATTTATGCCCTTTTTAAAGCAGATTAACGGGCAGGGAAAAATGTAATTACGTTAATGCAAAATGCAACGTCAATTGGGGAAGAAACTGCAATTGAATTAAATGGGCAAAGAAGAATGAAGCTGCTGAGGGAGATGTAAACCACGAAATTGGTTCATTATTGACGGAGATTAATCCATTTTTATAAAGCTAATTAGCGGATAAACATGGATTGATAATAGTAACCAGTTGGTGCGCGGAAAGGAGAGAAAGAAGTGGTCCAAAGGTCCAATGATGGAGATCCTTCCATTTGTCCTTGCTCCTTCTGGAAGGCATCGCCAGATTCTCCTTCGCAAATCAGGCCTATCCTTAAGCGGCATACGAATGTTACACAAGATCCAGTTTTCGCCGCATCATCATGGCTACGTGGCACACCTTCTTATTCATAATTATTTTCTCGTTATTATCCTACTGGACCGGGTGATATTTGAGTTTAAGCGCGCAACCCAAATTCCATCCGTAGTCGACCACCATCTGTTCGACCAAATATCCGACTGAAGCCAAACATGGGTAGGAGGGGAGTTGACAGAAGAACGTCAAATTTTCCACGTGTTTCTCGTAGAACTCTCTCACTTAGATAAGAAAAAGGCAGGGAAAAAGCAAGCTAGCACTGCAAGCGTCAAGTCTAAATTGAAACTTGCAAATCCTTGCCGTGTGGGCAAGTGGAGAAGCTTCTGTACCTTGTTTAGCCGCACTTCTTGGACATCGTTTGGCCTCTGCCAACGGGTCTCTTGGATTGCAACTTGATCCTTCTTTGTTTTCTTGCCAAAGGTTCTTTCTAAACTTTATTCTTTTATAAGTTTTTGTTAGACACTAGTTTCATACAATTATATGTTTTCAACGTGTTAATGTATTCCGATTAGTGCTACAATTGGGGTTATATATTTGGTATATTTTCTAAATTATTGACTCATTATAGTAATGCCGGGTAAGTTTTATACTAGTAAACAAGTAGATTTTTGTTGTGATTATAATGCACTTCCAAAGATTAGCTTGAGTGGTACTGAGCTGAAAGAGCATTGGGTTTGATGCGTTAGAGACCAAAAGTATTTATTTCAAACAAGTTTTATCCTTTTGTGCTGCTTTACCTGCATCTGCTTTGGTTATTTATAATTTGTCTGCGTTTAGTTGCAAAGCTTCTAGCTTTTTCACGATGAGGTTTTATTGTACATTTTCATAGATGATCACTAATTTGTTTGAGTCACAAACTTAGCGAGTGTTTGTACTATTGATTGCTTCCTGCATTTTGAATGACACCCACATTCATACTCACATTCACTTGTATAATTTACTTTTAGCTGCTGCTTTGCTGGTCTTATAAAATAGATTTGCCCTTCTATTCAGAATAAATAAAGCTTTTTTACAAGTCGTGTTATTTCTTTTACCTGTATTTTCTTTCTTTTATTTTTGAGTTGGTGTCGGAGGATAGTTATTGGGTAATTGATGATTAGCTGTTGATGACATATCTTGTGTATCTGTTGGAGTTTGAATATAGCTTCCAAGGAGTTTAAAAGTTCTCCCGATTATTTGTTTGCTTCTGCACTAAGTTGTGTTTGTGTGTCCATGTGTATGTGCACATAGAGTCTTCCTATATTACTAGTAGTTTAAAGTTCTAATAATCCTTTGTTATCTGATGGAAGAGGAACACTGTCTTTTAGTTTTATAATTTGTTTGTCTTTCTCTCTTTAAAGTATGTGATAAAAGAGGAGCATTTCCTGACAACATAAAACATAGAACATAAAAGGGGCTAGCAGGAAAACAGAATCGGTATGTGCCCTTGTCATCGGAGTAACTATTTAGAATAAACCCATTTCTTTCATTTGGTAGCTGGCATATTCTCATTCTAAAGAGTATAAAACTCACCAAGATATAATGTCTGCAGAGTGAGTTTTGGGGCTTTTCAGGATAATGAGATGGTATTTCATTAAATTCTATTCAGTCATCGGACAAGATCCAGGAGTTTTAAGACTTCCAAGAAAGTTAGATGTATTGTTGGCTGCTACTTTTCAAACTGTATTAGATTTTCCCTAGAAGTAGATTTTCACTGTAAGAAGCTACACGGTTGCCATGATCAACAAATACAGTTTTGCGGATGCGAAACAATTCTTCAACCTGGCTTTAACTGCACCATCCGAACGGAGAAAACCCAAGTAAAGGAAAGACGTAAACTCAAAAAGCCTAGAACTTCTGCCCAAAACAGAGTGATCTACAAGTAACATTTCTGCTCACATCGTATCTTAAGAGGGGGACTCCAGAAGGCCGCATGAAAGCGATATACCCTCCCAAGGAAAAACCAACTTTGAAACCAGATTGTGCCAAGTCACCTCTCGAGAAGTCTGCGGACTTGGTGAAAGACACAAGGAGCAAAGATGAGGCTAATAAGGGGGACGAGATAACTTAACAGCAATAGCTAAAGATTCTAAGAGCTCGAGCAATCCAGTAACTCCTTCAGTGAAAATTAAAATCACCTTGGAGGGGAAAAGAGAAGGAGAAGCAAACCAGGAAGTAAAAACCCAGCTGAATCTGAGAGTAATTCCGCCATAACTGATGCAGAAAATCCTGGACAAGCCCAAAGGAAACTGCTGAGAGAAGTGAGAATGGCAATGGTCAAAACACACAAACATTACTAGCTTAGCAATCCCGTTCTCTTTGCGATGACAAGCTTTTAATTTCCACGATAATTTTGAAAGGAAACATTAATGTAGAACTGTCTATATCATGTTAATTATAATTATATAGTCGGATTATCAAATGTTTTTATTGATGAAAAATTAAAATAATTTTATTTAATTGAGAGAATAAAAAAATTAAAAAGTAAATTATTTTAATTTTTATTAATAACATAATTTTATCTCTGCGCCGTAAACAAATCCACATGAGATTCTATCCCAAAAGAATGGCAAAACCGTAGTTTAAATGAAGAATGCGACTGGTTTTGTACTGCAAGCATTTGCTATAAAGTACCATACTCATCATGCTTAGGCAACATTTTCAGTTTCAAGAGACGGGCAAGTAGTAAGTTTGAGATGCGGAACCGTCGTTTCGCACAGGTGTCGACGAGCGACGAAGAGGACGACTTGCCACCACCGTCATCGAGAACGCGCAAATCAGAACAGAACCAGCAACAGTTGAGGCAAAATGATAGGCAAAACAAGAGGAAGAGAATAAAGCTTCAGGAAGAAGAAGAAGAAGAAGACGAAGAACAAGAAGAGGAGGATAGAAGAAAGGCATCAAAGAGGCAGAGGAAAGGGAAGGAAAAGAAGATAGAAGAAGAGAAGCCGCGATATGACAACGTGGAAGAGGAAGAAGAGGACGAAGAACAGCCTCAGGAGGACGCCAAGCCGGTCGGTGAACCAGTTAGACTTTCCGGCAAAGGGAGGGGACGGAGGAGCCACTACGAAGCTTTTGAATTTGACGGCAATAGATATGAACTTGTGAGCACCGTTGCATATAAAATTTTCCACTTTTTATGGTGAATTTGATTGGATTTGGCTTACATTTGTGTAAGTAGGGTTTTACATTTTTCATCTGCGACATTTTTAGTTTTTGTAGATATTTCAGTGTTTTATAAATGCTTTAATTGGGGATATTTATATCCTTGTGACTATAGAAACTTTCTGTTTTCAAGTGCAATTTTTTAAGTTAGAAGCAGACGTATATTCTTTATTTTGTTCTCTATTGATTACATTGCCACTTAATTCTGTTGTGGTTTTCCTGCAGGAGGATCCTATACTTTTATCTCCCGAGGACAAAAATCAGAAGCCTTATGTGGCAATCATCAAGGTGACTGTCTCGTGAAACTGAAAAAATAATATGTTTATATGCAACTGCTTAATATATGCCTTCTTGGCAGGAGTAAAAAGTTGTTTTTTACTTACCACATCAGCACTACATGGTGAAAGTGAATAAGATGTTTAATCAGACATGATCAAGTTTTAGTAGTAGTCTTCCTGTGTTATCGCAGGTAACATATGTGGTGGCCCTCTTTTGTTAGCTGTGTCAAAGTGAGACGCGTCTTGTTATCACACAGTAGTCTTTTGAATGCCTTGATGCCACTTCTATGTTGCCCAAATTTCCATTCTTTTGTTAAACTTGTGTTACGAGATCCATTGTATTACTCAGATTGCTTTTTTTTCCTGTCTGGATGTGTAAATGTCTTTGTAATCACATGCTTGAATAATGAAAATGTTCTTTCATTGATAGGATATTACAAGGTCCAAAGATGGGAACATGATGGTGACTGGACAGTGGTTTTATCGCCCAGAAGAGGCTGACCGAAAAGGTGGTGGAAATTGGCAATCCCGAGATACAAGGGAGCTGTTTTATAGTTTTCACCGTGATGAAGTTCCTGCTGAATCTGTGATGCATAAGTGTGTTGTGCATTTTGTTCCCATTCACAAGCAGCTTCCAAATCGTAAGCAACACCCTGGTTTTATTGTTCAAAAGGTTTATGACACTGTAGAGCGTAAACTCTGGAAGCTTACTGATAAAGACTATGAAGATAGTAAGCAGCATGAGATTGATCTCCTAGTTCAGAAAACTCAAGCTCGCTTAGGAGACCTTCCTGACCTTGAGCCTGAAGATGCTGCTGCTGCTGCTGCTGCTTCTGCTTCTATTGCTGCTGCTCAGGATCAGGAAGATCAGTCCAAGACTAAGAGAACCCTGTGGAAGAAGAGTATATCGCCTCTTGATGTTTCAAGGGAGGAAGATGCCACAACCAGGTCGGATCACCATGTTAAGGCTGAAACGCCAGGAAGCTGTACTAGCAATACCTCAGAATACTACACCATTTTAGCCAAGTTCAAGGCATTGACTGGAGAGACCCTTCGTGATAAATGGTTGGAGAGGCTTCTTCAAGGACTTCAGTACATGTGCATTTCTCCTGACAGCATGCCTGGGGATGACAATGGGAAAGATGGTTGTGACGGTCCTGACCATGGAAAAGGCAATAAGTCTGCAGGAACTGCAAATGGATCCCAAGAAAAGAGTGTGAAGGTATGTAGATGTAAATGTTTTATAATTTTTATTGAGATTGGTTAGCAGTTTTCAGAGATTCATTGTTACTTGTTTATATTTTACGTGTACCCAACTTTTCCATTTCTTACATGAATGTCTCATTTTCTTGGTCTTGATTGATGTGAATGGTCACTTTGGATTGGAATTGGAGGATTAAATGGATTCTAATACAGATGGCTTTAATTCCTTGCCATTTACAGAGCGAGAAGTCTTTTATCTGGCCAGATACTGCTGTTCCGGCAGTTACTGCTCTTGAGAAGGCCTCGCATGATGCTCTTTCTTCAGATTTTCAGAAGTATAACCAAAAACTGCGGCAGCTAGTGTTCAATCTCAAGGTTGGAAGGGTGTCCTTTAGTTTGTGTGCATAAACAAGTACACACACATTTGTAGGCACTTATTCCCATACACGAGTGAGTTTAACCTATTTATATGCTCCTCCCTGCCAATACACATCCAATCTTGTATGGACACATGCAGACATTTTCTCATTGCCGAGGTCATAAGGCAATAAAATATGCAACCACCATCCATTTTAACGGAAAAAGATAACTGACAGCATTTTACTGCCTTGGTTTTCCACTTATGACTAAGAAATGAAGATAGGTTGCAAAGATGTTTAATGTTTCTTTCAGATTTGCCTATTATTTATTGTGAATGCCATCATACGGGTGTTTGATATATTGTCTCTAATGAAATTGTCTTGGTGTGTTTTCTTTTTATTGTATCCTTCACAGAATAATGCACTGCTAGCTCGACGTCTATTGAATCTGGAATTGGAACCTTCTAAGATATTGAACATGTCACCTAATGAGTTAAAGGTACTATTTTATATTAGTAGGTAATTGTGGATTTATGGGGCAAGTTTTTTTCTTGATTTTGTTGGGTATATGCAACTGATAATGATTGTGTTGATTGCCCTACATTATACTTTGTATTTTTATTGAATAATTGTTATTTTAGTGAGGGAGGGGACTATCTATTTGATTTTTGTTTGTTAGCATTTTATTCTTCCTGCAAATTGATGTGATGAGCTGGGTATCATCCATTTGTTACCATCTAAACACAAAATCAAAATCCCCATTAAGCTATTTATTGTTTTGGTTATCTATGTAGTCACATTGAAACTGGGTTGATGTCTTTTTGTTCTTTTTTTAAGAAGAAACTGAGAATTATGAAATGATTGAAGAAAGAAATATACTAAAGGGGACACATGTCCACTAAGAAAATCAATAGAAAGAAAAATAGTGGCAGGGAAATATTGTATACAAAACCCATCAAGAGCTATCAAGCCTCCTCTACGATGTTCGTCCTTCCCCTAGCCAAAAAATCTATACAAGGTTAACCTTATGAAGAGTTTATATCTTTGTTATCTGTATGTATAGGTGAATTTATTTAAATATGCAGTTGTAAACAGTGTTTCTTTTGGGCATTTTAACCCTTGTCTTTGGTTCAATGTATTTTGGCGCATATATTAGTTTGAAAGGTTTGAATACTGGACACAAACACATTTCCACTGCAGTTACTATGTAGTATTTGGTGTTACAAATAGTTGATTGTTTGGTAGTTTCTCTTTGGACCTACCTTACCTGGTAAGGTGATATTTAATAAGTAGTCCCCTATGTTGCATTCACTGGTATATGTTGGGTGGTTTTCTTATAGCATGATGGGTAGATATCTCAACTGATTATCTTATTTTTAGGAGGGTTTAACAGCAGAGGAGACGGCAAAGAAGGAGCCTGATGAATCAGAGCGGATGCAGGTCATTCTCCTCTACATCAATTTTTGATTGTTGCGCCTTAATATGTGCTTACTTCTTGGCATTTTGCTTGTAAAACAGATGACAGATGCTCATTGCTCAAGGTGCAATGAGAGGAAAGTGGGCCTGAGGGACATCATCCAAGCAGGACATGGGGACCGCTATCAGGTTCTTGCATTTTCTTGTCTGAACTTCTGATGTTAATTTCTGTGTTTTCTGTATGATCAAGTTGGTGTGATGAAGATAAAATGTGCCACTGGAGATCAAGCATTTTGGTAATCTAGTTTTTTTCTTCGAGCTCTATGTGTGTATTCATGATCATAATCTGGAAAATCTATACTAAATTTGTTCAGTGGTAAATGTTGAACAATGAGCACCTTTTAAGTCTTTTCGAAATACCAAGATTCCAAAAGTTTCATGTCTGTAACCAAATTCCAACTACAATTATGAGAAGTTGAACTCGTGTATATTGAATCTGTTAGTAACAATGAGCAGCTCAACGTCTCTTTTTCCTTGCAATTTAATGATTGTGAACTGACATAACCATGTGAAAACCAAACAGGACAACCATACCAATTTGCAAGCATCAAACATTTTGGCAGTTTTTTAGATTTAACTCGTGTGTTGGTTATTAGCCATCAACAATTTATTCTTAGTTTGATTGTCTGGTTTGTAGTTGGAATGTATAGCCTGTGGTTATTCCTGGTATGCTTCGAGAGATGAAGCATCGACACTGTCAATTGATGGACCAAGCTCCGCAGTAAAAATTGTAGGCACAGCACCTCTGGCCACAACCAAGTTCGACAGTCTTGAGAAGAAACTACTGAGTCCCCGTGAGTCAGAGAAATCGGGCAATGACGTGCTTAAGAAATCAAGTGAAGCATACATGCCCGTGCTGGAGGCCCCGAGATCATTTGGCAGGTCCAAGAACGAAGACAATAATAATAATAATGCTGAATCCACAATCCCAATCACGAAGAAAGCCGACTAGGGTATATATGTAGATATGTGGTATATGTACAGGCCTAGAGTACAGTAGCTTACTTTTTTGGGTTTGGAGAGTTAGCTGCCTCTGTACAGTGTTAACATTTTGTTTGATAATGTAAATATTTGTAACATCATGATTGCATATCAATAATTTACTATTCAGAAAGTTAGATATAGTTTGCGACAGTAAAAGGGCACCTATAAATTCTATCAGAAGAGTGCCCATAGAATGAATTAATTAGTTTGAGATGCCGTAAAATCTCAGTTACCAAAGTATTCAGAAGCTGGAAATTCGGTGGGGTGAATGTGACCTCCCAGCCTTAGCCTATGTTGCATGTGCCCTTTGCTTATCGTTTTGTCCTTCGCCTTGACGAGGTCTTCTGTTTTCTCATTAATTATTGGAAACAGTTAAATTAATTGTGAGATTCCGGTCTGCTGTCCCCAACACTACGGGATTATGGCAGTGATTTGGACACCCACCCTTTTCAGTCAAAAGCGCCATGCCTCAAACCCATTGACCATATTACCCTTCAATTTAGAAATGAGATTAATATTTTTCAAGGCCGAAGGTGTCTTTTTCGTTTAATAATGGACCAATCCTTGCAACTGCGCATGTCCATGGACATAAAACGGCAAAGCGGGCTACCGAAAAAATAGTAAAAGCGAACACGCACCATGTAGCAACAGCATATGATGACTTGAGGAAGGAAGGAAGATGGCTTTTTTTTACTTGACATGAACAGAAACTCAGCAGCTCTCTGTCTCTCTTTGAAACTCTGTCTTCGTGTAATTTGAGAGAGACAGAGACAAGAGTGTTGTTTCTTCATTTAACACTTAGTTTGTTATGTCATTCAGGCATGCATTCTCTTTCTAAAGCTTCACTTTTTGTGTTTATTAAAGCTTTACTGCTGTCCGTCCAACTCTATCTTGTTGTTTTATGCTTTTGCTTTGTACTTGGTCTTTGATTCTTTTGGCATTTTAAGGACTCTTTGGATCATAGGTAATCAGCCTTTAACATGGGGCTTTTCTTGTTTCTCTTACAGATAGATTCATAGTTCATTCGAGACTTTAAGAGATTGAAGACTATGACTGAATCGACTTACTGTTTGTTGGGTTTTTCTTTCCACTCACTTCTTTGAGATCTAGTGGGGTAATGACTGTTTTTTGTAGCATTTTGTTTTTCTTTAACTGGCTTAGAATGCAGGTGAAACTGAAGTCTGAAGCTATTGTTTTTTTCATAAAAAAATTTAAATATATATTTTGTGCAGCCTTTATCTTTGTCACTTGACTTAGTCCTGGGTGTTTTTAAGAGATCACGGATTCTTTGTTTGTTTAAGAGTTTCATTTTTATGAGATCACACTCATTTTGAGGTTTCTGTGATCTCAAAGTTTGGAATAAGTGACGGGGTGCAATCTTTTTCAAAAAATGGTTTTTTAGTAACGTTAAGATCACTGAACCAGTTGTTTATTTGAGCAATTTTATATTTCTTTCCTTCTATTATTAGTACTATGTTGTTTTTGTTTATGCGTGAGCTTCAGTTTCGTGAGTGAGAATGCGTGGACATGACATTTTTCCCTTGTAGAGAATTGCTTTGCAAGATCTAGAAGCAGACTTGTAATTCATGGCTTTGATTGAGTGAAGTCTGGAATATGGTAATTGGACATATGTTGTAGGAAGTTTTGGTTGGCATAAAACATTAGCAAATAAACCGAGATTGTATTGTTTCTCTTTCTGCGTTTTCTCTTGTGATGTACATGACCTGTATCTCAATTTTTCACCGTAAATATGTAGACTTAACCTTTTGTCTTAGAATAGATTAATTAACTGGCCGATATGGCATCTTTATGGTGTGTTTGTTTATGAACTTTTGATTTAGATGTCTGATTTGTTCTCTGTAATCAGAATAATGTACACTGAATTTCATTTTAATATCTGTTACCATTTTCTTATTTATTGCAGAACTATGGATCTAGCGATGGGACTTGAGATGGAGTTGGAGTCCAACACAAGCAGTACAGTGGGTCTGAGTCCTAACACTGTTCTTCCACCTCCTCGACATTGTTCAAATAGTGAAAAGGGAAAGTCTAGAGGAAAACACCTGCGTAGAGATGAGCTGCTGAGGGTCAAGGAAGGCTTCAAAGAGATTAGCTGCTGTCGGCACCGTAGTTCCTCTCGTAGAAGTATTCCATCCGGTCCTGTTGGACCGGAAGAGAACATAGTGCTGAAGCGAGGTTCAATATATCAAAACTCAAACAAGGTTGCAAGGAAGATGAAGAAAATGGAAGCTATTGAGGGAAGGAAAAAAATTGAATTATCTCGTAGCAGTGACATCTCATTTCCCTTCAGAGATGTTGACTCTTTATGTAGTTCAGATGAGGACAGCTCACAGAAAAGAACCTCGTTGATGTTTATGAACTCAAACTCAAAAGCATCTTTGGATTGCAAGCCTTCAGTAGAATTGTGTCCATCAGATGACTTCATTGAATTCACTCTGAATTTAGATTGCAGAGAAAAAGAGTCTGCTGAAACTCCAAGGAGAGATACAGCAGAGGATCTGAATTTCAAATGTGATGAGGTTGTTGGTCCTCTTAATGATGGTAACAACCTACTTGGGAAAGACACAGTTTTAACATTTCAGAAGTCACATTCTGCTAAAGTGGAGATGATCTATTCTCCTCCTCTATCAGAAAGTGATTGCTCATTTAGAGCCAGCTCCAAGGCTCGTTTTAGCCCCATCAGAAAGATGTTTGATCCATTCACAAAGTCTAAGTCTCTGCGAAGTCCTTTGGGTTATGCAGGGCAACCTAAGTCAATCAAAACAATTGGAACGGAAAATATGAGAAGGGAAAGGACTTTTAGGAAATCTTTGTTGCATGACTTTTCTCATACAGTTCAGGATTCAGAGTTCAAATCTCAGTTTATCAAGAAAGATCGGCATCATTCAGTTGTGGCACATTCACCAGCTCACCTACATGGCCTTCTTAAGTTGGAGCATAAGCAAGGGGTACCATTTTTCCAGTTCTTTTTGAATTCACCGGATGATGTTATTGTTGCCAGGACATGGAAAGCAGACAATGCTTTCAATTGGGTATATACCTTTCACTCTGTTGATTGTAGAAAAAAGAGCAATGCCAGCGGATGGGGATCAAATGAAAGCAACAGAGAATGCTCAATGGTGGGACAGATGCAGGTTTCCTGTTATTTATGGTCTGAACTAAAAGATGGTGGGGTTTCTGAAAACTCTGTGATGACAGAATTTGTGTTATATGATATAGCAAATGCAAGTCAAAATGTCACTGCCCAGGAATTCTTGAAGTGTTCATCTGATGCCACTCCTCCTAAAGGTTCTAATCCAGGCTTTATTGAGGGAAATCATCAGTTGGATAATCGGTCAGATTCAGTGAAGTTCAAAAGGTGGGCAAAATATGTGTCGTCTAGTAAATCGAATTTATGTCCATGGGCATCCAGTGATTTGCATCCAAACCTTGAAATAGCAGCCATTGTGATTCAAGCACCATTTGGGAAAAGAGAAAGCTTGAAAAACAAGAGAGGGCATAAAACTAGTGATAAAATGCATTCTAATCTACTCAACTTTTCTATGGTTGAGCAGAGGCAAAATGACCATCTTGAAAGCAAAAGTTCAGTAAAGGTGAAGGTGGTAATTCCAACTGGTAACCATGGTTTACCGGTGGTTGAAAGCGTGGGCCCTTCCTCGTTACTGGATAGATGGAGATTGGGTGGAGGTTGTGACTGTGGCGGCTGGGACATGGCATGCCCTCTAACAATTTTCAGCTATCCCAATATTAAATGTGCCGAAGATAAACCACTCCTGGATAATCAGCAGCCTTTGGAACTCTTTGTTCAGGTAAGCTTTGGTTTGATTCCTTGAAGTTTAGATAAATGAAAGTTATACCATTGCAATTTCATTTCTTTTAGAATTTAAAGACACAAAAGGATTTGTACTTGGAAGGATCCAACCAAGAAAACTTGAAGCAAAGAGGGTCCTTGAAATGTTAAATTTAGGTGCTCTTTACCTGCACTTTGTGTATTGGATGGGGTGAATTTAATATGGCTGGATGTTATTATGATAGTTATATGTCAGTGCATCTTTAGTTGAAGCTTAACATATTCTAACAAAACTCTAGAAGCTCCATAAAAATTAGTTGATCCCGTTTTAGCCTTCTAGCATTTATTTTGGCAAGTTTTTTTTCATTTTTGATAG
This sequence comes from Xylocarpus granatum, assembly GCA_019650275.1. NCBI lineage: Eukaryota > Viridiplantae > Streptophyta > Magnoliopsida > Sapindales > Meliaceae > Xylocarpus > Xylocarpus granatum. The sequence continues at coordinate 68,253 of BNST01003239.1, read as the reverse complement.
GTCTGTTTACTTCTTATATGCTTAACTTTGAAAAGTCTTGAGCAATTATAATTGACATTTAGTTATCTACCCAGAAGTAGGATGTTGAGAAGCATTTAACTTGTTCACAGCATGCTCTGATAAGGATATAATCAGTCCCCCATGAGTCCTCACTTGATTTTAATTACCATACAGGGAGCAAAAGAGAACATTCCTGCTTTGACCATGCAATGTTTAGAAGATGGGCAGTATGCAGTTGATTTCCATGCTCAGTTATCCACTTTACAAGCATTTTCCATTTGTGTTGCAATATTGCATGGTTCAGAAACGCCCATTGCTGCTGGGCAGGAGAGAAGCATGCAGTTACCACAATGCAATTCACTGAAAATGCTTATTGAGGAGGAAGTGAAATTATTGATTGATGCAGTCACAGAGGAGGAGAAAAAGAAATTCGTAAAAGGGACTGAAGACATTCCACAATCTTACATGATTAACCCTCCTTTCTCTCCAATTGCAAGAGTATAGAGTCCATGTACCCAGCAGGTTTAATTGTTCAAAACTAACGTGGTTTCTCCGGATAATCCCACAATGTGGTTTCTCATGACAAGAACCTGAAGAAAACGGAGGAAGAACTGAAAAAAGCATTACAGTTGATATACTACAGAAGGATGCCAATTCCGGCCATTTCCGTAAAGGAAAACCAAACTGCAGCGCGAACTTCTTGTGGCGTAGACCCAACAGCATACTCAATGAACCTAATGGCTTCCTTGAACACTTCCCAGAAGAAGTTCGGTGATATGATTTACAAACCCATACCCAGCCAATTTCTTAGATGTACAATATCATTCGTCCATCTACATTATAGTTAGTATTAGAACAGAAGCACAATGCTGTTCATATTGTTTAGTTCACAGGGAGGGAAATCACTAGTTGAACATACAGCAGTTAATTTTCTTTATACTTTTTTGTATTATATCGAGGATATGGTAGGTAAAGGTCCTTGACTATGGTGCTTGAAAGTTGTTCAAACATTGCTGGCAAAAAGTCTTGTCGTGACATAATCAATAGAAGACTTGCTTTATTCTTTGTCCTGGTTGTTCATCAGATTGTTTCATTATTGATGCGCCATTATTGTCTTTGTCACTCCAATAATTGCACACCAGGCAGAATCTTCAGCGGTCTGTATGTCGGCAGGACATATCAAACTTTTTGACAAAAAATAAAAATAAAAAACTTCATTATCGCCGTTGCCGGGGATCGAACCCGGGTCACCCGCGTGACAGGCGGGTATACTTACCACTATACTACAACGACACCATTGTTACAACAATTATTCTTAAAATATTATATTAATACTCATAGAAATTTTGTTTTCTGAGCCCACAAACAAGTTCCGTGGAAAATTTTGATACAAATGGATGAAAATAATTCAATCTGTAGATGATATTACATTTTAGTGTTGTGAAAAATTAATTATACAATCAGACTAATGGTGCAGTTAAATTCCGTTACCCAGTCTAATTCTGTTTGCAAACATTTTGACAATGTAAGCAAATGCTTATGTTTGTCATTTCTGTGACCCTCTTTCTCCCTGTAAAATTTCTTCGACACAGGAGGTTATATGAATGGCAGGCAACAAAAAATCTGACCTGTAAAACAATTGGTTTACATCGGGCAATTCCTCATACTTTAATGCCAATGTCACCACTGGCCAAATAAAGAAAGGTTTCTGTTTATGTGGTCTTCAACAATCATGAATGCAAACTGTGCGGCCTTGCTTTTGATGGTGATGGTGATGAAGCTGAAGCTGTTGGTTGAAATGGTGAATGTGATGATGTTGCATTGTCTTCTTTGTTTTGATTGAGCTGGATTCCTTGCGCATTGAATTGTGGCATCTCCAAAGAAAATACTCCTTCGAGAAATTATATTATGCAAAGAAGAGTGCTCCTTGGGACATATACATAACCAAACTAGGAATCAGCCCCCTGATGACAAATATACGAAACACAATTATAACATCATACAAAAGGCAAAAGGACTGCCTTGCAAGCATTAGATAAAAGAAAAACATTTGACAAAATTCTAAACTCAACTTTAAGATAACTGAAGCATATAATAGCCTGTATCCACTATCTTATTGATGGACAGCATCAATAGTACATATCTTGCAATAGAAAAGTATACAGACACAAGAGTTGTACCTATAGAGACCCTTCAAACCTTCTTGCTTGCCTATTTCTTGCAGGGCATGATACACACTACTGTATTGGCTCATAGATCCCGGAATCTGCAAAATGACCGATGTGTTAATTTGACAAATGATCCAGAATTTTGATAACCAGGCGTTATGAAGGTGTAAAGTTGAATGGAATCCTATCTAATTATCCCAACAACCTGTGTGTCCATAACCACCCAACTCCAGTCAACACAAGCGAGAAGTATTTTGTTGTCTTAACGTAAAAATTAGAAGGCATTGAAACTATATGGAAAGCATTAAAATAGTCAGCTTCAGCAATATTGTAACTTCAACTGAATAACATTGTAATCGAGATGCAAGAAGATAAGGTTCCATTCCAAGGTCTTATAATTCTATTAAAAGGTATTCTGGAAAACCAGTATACATAAAGGTATCCTCAAATACTTCATCAGCAAACTTAAAAATTTTAGTCAAGGAAACTATGAAGGGAACCTTTTGGTTGATGAATAAAATTACAAATCTGTGTCTGTAATCTTGTTTTCACCACATCCAAAGGAGTTGTGAACAAAGCAGCAGTAGATCCAGCCACTCCACAAACTAGCTGCAGTAAGAGATTAGCAGATCTGGAATAAGTGTTTTCACAGAAGGCTGATAACAAATTGCTCTATCCAGCAGCCAGATGAACAGAATTGTCACAAAATTTGAAACAGGACAAACAAACCGTTTGTATGTTGTTAAGTTGAGCAGTAGAGTGTACTGACAGCAACATCATTTGATTCAAGTTTTCATATGTATAGAACTGCAAGTAAAGGTGGGACAGCTTCAAAATTACATGCATAAATGACCCTAGAGAAAAAGGAAGTTACTTAGAGAAAGGCATAGGAAATCAAATTGGACAAAGTAAAATTTGTCCAACAGAAACAACACAGAAGCATATATTTTTGTATCACTACATTGAACAAGGCTCTTTTTAGGTCTCTCTTAGAACTCTTATAGTTGATCAGAAATAAAGTCAGGCCCTGGATTGAATTCACCTTTATGAATATTCTGTCGTTTCAGGAGTTCTCTGTGTGCGACTATACATCTCTCTGTACATCACTAGCTCTCAATTTTTCTTTTTGATGTTATGAATCCATAAGCAGAACATGTTAAGCATGAATCAAAAGCTCTACACAGCATATTAGCATGTGAACCTATCTAATTGAGTGTGGAACATTCCTGCAGTGTACAGCTCCCACCCAGCATATAATGAAGGCAAACCATCCTTTTTAATTATTCCAACCAATGCATTCCTGCAAAGAGAGATTGATAAGGAAACCTGAAAATTTGAACATCAAACAATACCAGAAATAAAATTGATGACTATGGCAACTGACAAGGACCTCTTGAAATGAAGAACATGTTGAGACTTTAAACAGAAAGAAAAGCATGGGATATACATTAGTTTCAAGAAGATATAAGTAATTGAAATTGACATATTGTTATGGAAAAAGGTAAGCCCAGGTCAACTATTATGCCAGCAATTGTGATAGTGAGAACCAACTTCTGCTTAATGCATTCACTGGGAGTAAAAATAAAGGAAGTAGCAATGCTTGCACAAACACCATCTATGCAATGGGCTAAAGAGTGATACTCCTGCATGACAGAAATGGGGAAGACTTTCAAAAAGCAGATGAACATTATGCTAAAGGTAAGATCTCAATCACAGAGAACAAGTCTAGAGCATTCCATATCTTGTGCAATTCTTCCGTTTCCTCTTCCCACCCTTTTAATACGAAGGGATAGAATTTTAGTAGCACATGCCAACAGATAGATACCGTCCAAAACAGAGAAAAAACAGAAGCTGCTAAAAGCAAGAGATTAGAAGTTTCATCTTAGGAAAATGAGGAAGTAAAGCTCCTTTAACTGATTCATATGTGAAAGTATAAACTGCAGATATTGGAGCTGAAGATGTAATATTGCTAGCAATTACACGATAAAGTCTGGTTAGACCTGAAAATAATATCTTCATCAATTAAAAAAAGGCCATTTAGGCAATTGAAAATGTTGGAATTGGAAGTGCTCTCATTGTCAAAAATACAGAGCCAACAAGTCACATCGCATCAGTTTCCCAGAAACAGCATACCTCTTTCAGAAAGAATTGATCTTCCAATGTAACAGATTGATTTCTGCTCTCCACATCAAGAATGGATGACTGTCTTAATTGTATCAACAGGATGCAGACAAAGGCTAACAAATATACCAACCAATGCCCTGCAAAAGCATGTTCTTGCTTAGCAAAGGTAAAATGAGGCTTCTCATTTTTTGGCGAGTGAAACTGAGTTCTATTTTCATCCTCAAAGACATACTGAAAAGGTTGTTTTCTTTTGTTTTCAAGTACATTACCATTGGTCAGATGTTGGCCTTTCTCATATGTACCATTAGATGAAGCTAAAGAGTTAATACAATAATCAGCATGAAGACTTGAACATGGTTACCTAATAATGCTACAATCTTCGTTTATATCAGGGACATCCTTGAGAAAATAATATGAAAGCAGATATCTGGCTGTTCCTGTATCCATCGCCAATTTCTTATTAACACTGGATGATGGGTTTTTGGATTTGATTAAATCTAAAAAGCTGTCACTTTCTTCAACGGTAGCTGGACTATGTGTATCCCTTGAAATAAAACCCCCTTCGCAGTCAGTTGTATCTCCAGGAATGCAGTGTTCACCAGCCGCCCTTTTCTCAAACCCAGGAATACTGTCAGTACATCTAACTCCAGCAGGAACTATTTCTGTCATCCATCAACAAACATTTCCCAATTCATATGATATTCCTACACTTGCAAGTCCACTGCCAATATCATTAGTTAAGCCGGTACCATCCCTGTACAAACCTCCAAAATATTGTACGAGAATATCCTTTACTGCGAGATTGAAACAGACACCTGTTGGGCCATTTTGAGAAACTCTGGGCTTGGGTGCAGCATAGGTGAAAATCGGCCCGCACTACCACCATCAACACAGAAGTATTTACCGTCAGTTGAAAGAGGTGTCCAGCTATTTTCCTTCTTATCAAGATTATCCAATATCTCCTTATTCCCACTACGACTGCCAGCCTAATTAGCCTCAGGGTGGAGAATAGCAAGACGGTTTGCACAATCCCATATCTGACCAACCGCAGCAATTAGCTCTGTGGTGCTCATTATCATGGGAGACTTTGGTTCAGATTGTTCATTGATTTGCTTACTATCATCAGAGATTGCAGTAGCATACTCTTTGCGGACAAAATCAGAAAGTTCAAACGATACTCCCTTGACAGAACTACAGCTGTATTTGATTGAACTTTGATCATTTCTAGCTTGTTTTTTATACCAAGCCATAATCTCAAATCGTTCTATAATCTTGAAAAAACATATAGGACAGCGAAATCTCGATTGACAACTAACTGCAAACAAAATCCCGTCATTGGAATGAAACATAAAAACTTATCATCTCGTATTATCTTATTTGCTGACCGAAAAGAGAGGGAACGATAAATCAACATGCAGAAACTATTGAAACTAGCTAAATCGAACAGCCAAAGCTAATTATTTTAAGTTAATTACACAAAAAATGCATAATATTCCTGTATTTGCAGAACGAACACTAATAAGTGCCAAAAGAGAGAGAGAGAGAGAGAGGGAGAGAGGACTTACTATCAAATTGAAAACAAAATTTCATTTAGCAAGAATGTCACATGAACAGAATTACCAGTTATTTTCTCTCCATTTTTGTTGTTTGTCAAACCGCTTACAAAGCTTGCAGCTTCAACCCTTGCTCACCATTGCCATTAGAATACTGAAACCAGAATGAATTACGCCGTTGTTGAGTCAAAAGCAGCGTGGATTCATTTTCTCGAGAATATTTTGACGTGGGATTTGTCTATTTTAATTATTGCGAAGGCTTTAAGCTTCCGAGCCTTATACGGAGGAATTTAAAGAGAGAGCCAACCGCGGGCGGAAATTGCTAAGAAAGTTCCAGTGCGAGACGCTTTACCTGGTGTACCTTGTGGGTTTATCCTGGATGTGAGAATAAATAATCGCGAGGTTGTGTTCGTATCTTGTTGAGCTGAGTGACCCGCCGATTTTGTTTATCATAATGGCTATCAGACAAAAGAGTACGGAACAGATTCCCGGTTGGAGCCTTTGGTTTGTTTGTGAGCAGCAGAGGCTAATTTCCGGGGATCATCTAGTGAAGCTTACTAAAAGTAAAGGACATTCTCGGTACCATATTTTGAAAGATTAAAAACGTTTCTTCAATGAAAACGTCATTTTGGAATCCCAGAATCGAATTCCAGTTTCCAACTTGTTTGATAAGCCGCCCGAGAAAATGGATAAAAGAGCATCTTGGAGTGAACGTCTCTATCCAGTTACAAACAATGACACTAATTTTAAACGATCACCGCAGAATTCAAATGAATATATTCAGAGCAGTCGTGCAGATCATCGAAGTTGGTGCAGAGGGAGGATTATATATGTCCCTTTCGTTAAATTACATTAAAGATTTCAATCTACCCAGTAATGTAAGGGAAATCGTATAGGATTCCTTGTTATGGCTGCGACCACCGACCAACTAATTTTACCAAGTAAATATTTTCCTATGTATCTCGCCCTTCTATACTGATTTTACAGCCAAAGATGTTAGGACGAATTACAAAACATGGGCACAATGGCAAAACCCTACAACATAAAATTACACTATGACCTTTGTTAGGTGTAAATTACAGAATGCGACGCTTCAATCACCCCTTTGAATACAAGGATTCCTATGAGATTAAAAGAAAAGTACAAAATTTAAGAATTAAGGTTGGGGCGATGAGCACGATCGAAATTACAACCTCAACTAGCGATCAGAATCCATTTCCCACCTACTATGCTTCTAATTTAGTGCCATCGTTTGGGATTCTTGGCAGCAGATGAAGTACCAGCAAGTGTTTTACGAGCACCTGATACAAATTTCAAGTCAACTGGGAACTGTTTGAGGGGAAAGAGAAATGGAAACGATACTATAGTGTCAATGTAATTTTTGCAAAAGATAAAGACTGGATTTGTGATAATCATGAAAACATTATGACAGTTGCAAAATCTATTCTAATTGACATACTTGACGGGATCTTCGAAGAGGAGCCCTTGGCCAACGGAAAACGTGTCAATTTTGTTGTCCGCATCTGCTTTTGTGGTAGGGGCTTTCTAAGCTGGGACGGTAGTCTGCATTTAACCGGAAAAAAAGGACCAAAGGTGTCAGATTTTATTTGAATGAGATGATACAACAACCAGCAAAGTCACAACAATAATAAAATCCTATCTTCTCTAATAGCTTGCTTGTATGTACTTTTAACAGAAACAAAACAATCTACTTTGCAGTTATCTATGAGATTGATAAAAGTGCTTTTCAAGATTAAAAGAAAATACTTGCAATGCATAATGGAAAAGCCTTCGACAAGTACTTACAAGCTTTGCTGAAAGAGAGAGCAAGAGAGAGAGAGAATAATGTCAGGCATATTTGGTTTGATTATGGACCATACTCCAGAAGTTCAGGCTGATAACCCCTAAAACTCAAACTGGAAAAATGGGTGAGGGTAGGTGGCCAAGGAATCTTTGCAGCTGGCAACATTAATTTTCAATTGAGATCCCCCAGTTGGAGAGCATAAAAACAAACACAAAAATAACTCTTCAAGAAAAAGTTCTAATTTAGTCAAAGGGATGAAAAAAAGATTAGAAAATTTAGTCAAAGGGATGAAAAAAAGATTAGAAAATTTTTAGAAATAGAAAAGCATGACATTGAATATCATGAAAATCTACCAATTTCATGAAATCTAGCTATCAAGAACCTTATCAACAAACAATTGTTGCACTGATATGAAAAAAATGCAAATTACCAAAGTAAATAACTTCTTGCACCTAAAACAGTGTTTGAGCAGGGCACAAAATCTTAGGAAACAGAATAATACTCACTTCCCTGTATTCTCTGATTTCTCAGTTATTTTTGCAGCTTCAGGGAAAAGAGTGAACTCAATGGCACTGTTCATCGAACCATCAGTTTCTGTTCCCATAGAAAGAACGCCATCGGAGATGTCACTCAATCTCTCCTCAAAATCTGCATCCCCAAAGCCCAAGAGTTCAAAGTCTTCAGTTGCATTCTGACTCATATCCCCAGCAGCAGGTCTTGACGGCGAGAGCCATTCCTTTCGTTGTCTGATGTCCTCCATTGAACGGTGAGAACCAGCTTCAGAATGCTTCTCGCTGCCCTCTGAGCAATTGTCCATATCAGAAGCTGCTCTGCCAGTTTGTCCCAGGCCTTTACCCTCTGATGATCTTCGACGTAGTTGGGGACTTCCCTTGGAACATCTTCGTGGAGATAAAGAGGAAGATCCATATCTAAGTGAGCTCATACCATGCTTCACCCCATTAGCCTTAACCTGCAACCACTCAATCTCTTCATCTTTCTTCGCAATTATGTCCTTAAGAGATGAAATCTGCAAGCACAAAAGGAAATTGTAAAGTAAATAACATGGGATTAAAAACACTAAAATATTGTGCACATAGTACAAGGCAAATCAGTGAAGCAGGAATTTTTCAGGTGACAATTCATTGCACTTTATTTCTCAAATTGAGATTGAATAGAACTAAATAAGCACTGCAGGGACACAAGCTAATGGATATGCTGATAATATTGGGATATGCATAGGTCCCTCTCTGAACTTTAGGCTGGTTATCCTGTCGCCAAAGAGGGCAAGACAGAATGATAGAAAATACCACACTAGCTGCAACTATGCTGAAAATTTTCAGAAGAAAAAAATTGTAGAAGGAACCTGCTCCATAAGTTCTTTAACATCTCTGCCCTCTTTGTTGCTACGAGCAGCGCCTAATTCCACACCAGAAACTCTCTCGGCAAACTTCAAGGTACTTATGGTTTCAGAATAGGAATCTGCATCAGGATTAAGCTGCACAAACATAAGGGTCTTTGCTTGACCACCTGCAATATGAAAATAAATAGATAAGAAAAGCAAGTCATTCAAAATGACATGAGTGAACAGCAGAATTTTAGAGAAATAGTGTCAGCTATAGATCATGCTGTGAATTATTACCCAAAGAACTTTGAAGAACTTGAGTAAGTTTACTGTTCCTGTATGGGACATGAGAACTTTTTTGTGCTAGAGCAAAGATTACATCTCCAAGGGCTGATAGTGATTTATTTATATGTTGTGCCTCCCTGAGTCTGTCACCGGTTGCTTCAGATCGATCCACCCTTTCACTGCCAGCAAGATCTATCAAATGTAGGCTGCCACGCAAAGTAGCACCAGTTTTCAGTTCCGTGCCACGAACATGGACAGTGAGAACGCTGCACCAGGAAATTAAGTTATTACACCCTCAACACACAGAACAAAAGAAAGCAGGTGCACGCAATCAATAGAGAAAATACCTGTGTGATCGACTACTTCTCTCATTAAGTGAAGTAGCACATACTGCTCTATTCGTCAACCCAATATTCATTAATTCCAATACATCTGTGGTTGATTTAACAGTATACATACTTGCTTCAGGAACAGCTAACCCATTTGGCTGGGTGGTATTCCAAATCCCAAGTGTGTGCAAGTCAAGGGAACCATTAAAACTCTTTAAACCTTTTTCATAGCAAAAAAGAACAGTACAGCCATCATAAATTGATACTAAAGATACAGGAATTGAATTCATAAATTAACAAGTGAAAACAAACTTTTGTGTGCATGTATAACAAGGGAAAATGAATGTACAACAAAATAATCATGGAGTTGCACCTCAAAATTAAGAGACTTCAAATTAAAAATATGAACCAACAAAGTGAAAATAAAGGATATCTTTTCTGTGGACCATCACTTGAGAGTAGATCACGAACTTGCTCATTATAAATCTCAACCATCTGAACACCAACTTCATACAGAATGGAATTTTTCCTACTTTGGGATATTTGGAAAAGATCATTTAATGCTCGATAATTGACACCCCAATCTTCTGCTGCTGATATGTTAGGCCCACTCTGGGAGGAAAAAGAAACAAAGAAACAAATGTATAAGGTCAAATTTTCATAATCAAAATTTTTGCACATAAAATATGTAGATAAGATACACACCATTGTATAGGTCTTTCCAGATCCAGTTTGTCCATAGGCAAATATACAAACATTAAACCCATCAAGGACTGACCGTATCAATGGTTGTGTGTCTAAGAATACCTCCTCTGTCAGCATGAGGCACTTAAAAATACAAGTCAGAAATTTTATCCACTCATTAAAATCAAACTAAAAATATGATCACAAGCATTAATAGCTATCAATTGCTTAACATCAAGATAATCACGACCTTGAGAAGCTTCTGGACCAAAAACCTTGTTAAACTTGAATAGCCGATGATTGTCTTTTCCATGTTTTAAGGGATTTGAGACCACCAAGTCACCATTCTCACCAATATATTCTATGGTTGTTTGCTTTTTGCTTTGACCTGGAAGGAATGGCCTTATCCGGCAATAGACTCTAATATTTCCTGTTTGGAAAAGAAGAAACAAACATCAAGCAACACAGAGAAAACCATGCCAAATTATTATTAGATGCGGTACCTTTCAAGTCTTGAACTTCATTGTACAGTTTTCGATTTTCTGCCAGAACTGCTTGATAGCTTTCAGCAGCCTCTATTAGCCCTCTAAGCTTTAGACCTAATCAAAATAGAGAGCAATTATCATGAGAAAATGCCCAACAACGAGTCAAATGCACGACTTGATAATAAACTAAGCTGAAACAACAGTGAATAATCAATCTTACCCAAGAGATCGAATTCCTTTGAATAATTCTTTTTTGTTTTCAAGACTTCATTTTTTGTGGACTCAAAAACTACCCTCAAATCCTAATAAATCACATAAATGTCATGTCAGAGGGGAAAGCATCAACACACCAAAGGCGTAAGAACCAAAAGTTAGGGCAAACCTGTATAACTCCAGACTGATGATCTATAATGCTCTGGTAAGTGCTCTCTTTCATTCTCCATCTTAGAGATTTAGATTCAGAAAATGACTCAAGTTCTTTCACTTTCTTCTTTGAATCTATCAAAAGGAGCTCAACTTCCTTTACCTTTCTTTCCGACACAACTTTAGTTTCCTCAACCTGCTCTTCCAATTGTAAGCGATACAATTCATTCGTCTTTTTTGCCATTTGTAGTTCTTGTTTCAATGCAGAAATCTCAACATCACGATGATCATTCTCTTTTTTTAATCTACACAAAGTCTGCTCTTCAAGTTTTTCCTTCTGCTCTAGTTTGATTTTCTCATTCTACAACAAGAAGAAGCAATAATCACAATAATGCAAGAACAGGAGCAGGAAAAATAAAACATAATCCTATTTCATCTTAACAAGGTTCCCAGCATTATCACTTACATAAAACAAGTACTTTAAATTATTAATTGTTTCAATTTTGTATTGTATTAACTAAACATCTTTTACTTGATAAAGCATTCCACAAATCTCATGCAAGAGATAATAATAATAAAAAAAACAAGTTCTTTGCCCAAACAAACCATTCTTTAAATGATAAAGACTTATAGTTACTACTTGGGATAAAGTATACAAGGACAACTGCAAATGATAAATTAATTTTCACATACATATTGCATGTTAAGCAATAAAAGGATGCAACCCAATAATTTGTAGATGCTTTAAAGTGAAATTAAGGAAACAAGGTTTTCATAACTTGGGCAATATTGTTAATCCACAAAACGTAATAATTGCAGGAAATGATGCTAGTTCTGCAGCTCTTCACCATAAATTTTGCCAAAATCATGCTCAATAATAAGGTAAGAAGCTTGATTGAACACTGAAGATAAAAGACATGCCATCTGTAGGAGTTTTGCAATTGCAAGCACTTTAATTTTTAAAGAAGCTGTATCAGGACAGGATGTTAGGTTCAAAAATCAGTAAAAAACTCCATTATCATATAAATAAGGGACTTGAGTGGAACCAGACCTTTATTTGCTCCAGTTCTTTCACAGCAACCTACACAAAGCCACAAAAATGGTACAGAATCAATTGAGTCAATAAAAAATAGAAAGAAAATAACAGCTAAGCTACACAACCCAAACTACTAGTCAAAATACCTGGTGCTCCTGTGTAGTCCCCATTGCGAGAGTCTCAAGAACTCTTACTCTTGATTTGTATTTCTCCTCACGAGCCCTGAAAAGATTGTTTTGCTGCAGCGATGCAACAAGAAAAAATAAATTACTTGGGAGCAGTTCGTGAGAAAAAAAACGTTTTAGACACACAATTACTTTGGGCAATTTACATTTTTGAAATTGTGGTATTGAGTTGCAGTTCGCCTTTCAATCAGCTGCACAACTATTCTCAGTAGCCATGCCACACGCTGAAAATAGAAAAGGAAAAACACACCAATAATTAAGAGGTAACGTAAAACGTGCAGTGGGAAAAAATAATATAAGGATGTATAGATTCAGGCATTGCTTAGTAAACACAAAGCCCTACATGAGGTACATCCCCATTCTTTCTTTCAGTGCATTCATCCAGGATTTTATTCAAGATACTGAACAGTGATTTAGTTGAGGCGTTCTGCATAAATAAATAACAAAATTGCATTAGAAAAACATTGGACACAAAGTTTATGTAGAAAAACAACCAGAGAATGCAGCCCCACCATAAATATTCACACACGTACAGAAAGGAATCATGGAACTTACATCTATACTGCTTGAATTTAAGAATTCCAAAATCTTGTCGTCAGAAACATCAGCATAACATCCTTCCTTCAGTTGGAGCACATCACGAAACTTTTGTGCAAGATGATGCATCAACGCAGACTCCTCTGTGAAAGCATATAAAAAAGAAAGAAAGAAAGAAAGAAGGAAAGAAAAGAAAATATATATCTTACAAACGATATTGAAATCTAGTCAAAAAAGGTATAAGAACAAATTTGGCAAACTAAAAATATGAGGTGCCCTGTACTCTATCTTAAATACTGATTGTTTTTCATGTCAAAATAAGATGACCAAAAATGCAAAATGAATTTTACTCTATGGAAAAACTAAAAATCTGCTAATTAAAGTTGGCAACTCTTCTCCATCATTTAAAAATAATAGTCATACCTGCTGTGACATCCCAACTTTTTATAGAATGATCTAGGAAATTGTCTTCTTCACCGTAAAAAGAAAAACTCGCTCTAAGTGACCTAAGGCACTGCAAAACAGGTACCATGTACCCCTGCACAGCATCTCAAATAATCATAGAATGAGCAAGAAGGAAATCAAGAGGTACAACCAAAGAAGAGATAATAAAGGACTGTAACATCTAAACTTTGATCAACTTTTGTACCAAGTACAAGTGCACGTCCATGTAGATATTTCACTTCAGTAGGCAAACCTACTTGAAATTAAAACCATCCTTCCAACATACATTCAATCAGGTTAGATCTAATAGGTCTTGGAATGGCAGGTTTTTGCTGCAACTTGTGTTATACAGACATGAACACAAGTTTTGTGTTTCTTACAGACAAAAAGCATTGAACACTTAACTCTCTAGCTAAATTTGTACACTAACACACTGTAAATCATAAGTATGTTTGTGACTTGATAATATAGCACAATTATTATAGTGTACAGTTGTATTTAAGATTGTTTGAAGCAAAGCCCATACATAGTAAAAGAATGGTCAACCTTGCTAGCATTTGAAAATTTCATAACTAAATCTGCATAGCACTCTCAAAACATTATATGTATTTTAGGCAAATAGCATACTCCCATTACAGTCTGTATGACTGTTGACATAAATGTCCTGTCTTCAAGACTCAGACACCCCAAATTTTTAATAAAAATGTCCTACAAAGCCGCATAGCATCCAAGGATTTTTTCAGTATTGACATGCAATGAATCAAAGCAGAATAAAGGATAATTTTCAGAAGAATAAATCTGCCCATGTCAACATAGCACACACTGAATCGAATTCTTTCATCATCATTCTAAAATTAAGCAATCCAATGAAACACATGATTCTGACAACAATGAAATTCTATTTGCTAAAATTTACAGTACAGAGAAAACTTCAAGGTACCTGCTGTAGGTCTGATAATTCAAATCTGGGCAATCCCATGTCATCCATAGCTGCAAGAAACTTCTTGACATTTGCAGGACCTGGCTCAAAACTGGAGTCCTAAAGAATAAAAGGAAAATTATGTTGAAGTGGCAAAAACAACATCCAGAATTAAACTTCAGCTTCTGGTAATATGATGATATATTTAAAAGAAAAAGAAATTGAATCACACTAATGCAATCTATCAACATAAAAACTAAACCAACCATTTCAACTAAACCCGGACTCAGCTTGTTCAAGATGCTACACAAAACTGTGCCATCAGCCAAGCACGCTCTCAGTTCCTCCTCTGAAGCCTCAGGTGACAATTTTAAATGAGGAATTATAGCATTCAACCACTCCACTAGAGTTGATTGCTGATTACCTACATTAAATCAAATTCCATAGGTAAAACATAGAATCTTGGCACAGTTATCATTTCTGCAGTGTGAGTTCAAGGGTGATTGTGTGAAAAAGAGTATAACTGTCTTACCCTCGGCCATACTCTCACAACCTTCTACTTTTTCAACATTTACACCAGGAGTTCCAGTTGAGCAGTCAAATTCTCCAGTTGAGCAGTCAAATTCTCCATTTTCACCCATTCTGACCAAATGTTCATGAGTAGGATTTCTGAAATTCCTTATTTAAATCAACCACGAAACCCTGCTGCAGAAACTACAAGTTCATCACTAACAGTTCCTTTACATGTACTATACCAAGAAAACATGCATCTCAAAGTAGGACATGTCAAATCCAATTTTCTGACAACTACAACCTAGAAATCAATTCTAGACAAACAAATGAATTTCCTCGAAGAAAAGAGATGACAAATTACAGAGTTTTCAAACTCTAAAGGGTGCTCATCTGGCCGAGCTACGAGAAGAAAGTCTGGGTCATAGTATCACTTCCAGACAAATCCACAAAATTTGTGGAACTAGGGTTAAAATTGCAACGAAACAGACAAAAAAATATAAACAAATAACGTACATTCTATTCTTTTCCTGTACTTCATGTCAATAAAGGAGTATATATATATAAACAGATCAAACACATTTATTTAGCTGAATTAGGCTAAATTATCACTTACTTGGTAAAAGATAACATAAAACGTACAGGGAAAGGAAAAGCAAAAACCCTAACAAGAATTCAAATCTTATCTTTAAACTCGCACAGCAAGCAACATTATGCATTCAAATAAGTGACTCGACAAAACTGAACCGGAAACACGCAAATTCACGAGCAGATCCGAACGAAACCCTAAATTTTGCACAAAAATAAGATGTATGGACAAAATGCAGCTATCTCTACAAACCTGACAGATGCTTTGTTACAGATCTTACAGAGGGAGGAACCGTCGATATTTGAGATCCAAAAAAATCGAGTTATTCGGGGTGATTGATTGACTGATCGAATCGAAATTAATTGGCTTAGAAACCAAAATGCTTTGATTTCTTAAATTAAACCACAATTACAGCCGGAGATTTCAGAGTAATAAATGAAAGGTTGTTGTCGTTGAGAAATCAAATAGGTACGGGAAATGGACGTGCGTAAGGGTTTTTGTTTTTGCCTTTTGTCCTCGTTTTCTAAACTAACGGAAGGTGTTTTCAGTTCAATTACAGTTTTGGCCCCACCCGGCACTCCACTAAATTTGGAGAGCTGTTCCCGCCTTGTGTTTTGTTTTCCGTTGTTAAAACATTTGAATTAGCAAACAACTAACAAACAAAAAACCGTCCCACAAGTCTAAATGGATCTACATAAAATTAAAAATATAATTTATTTAATATTAAAAACTTAAATTAAAATTATTTAATATATAAATAGGTTGAATGTGTAAAATTATTTAATATATATTTTTTAAATATAATAATTCGAGCTAAACCTTACTTGTAATGGATCTACACCGTAGCTAATTCAACTCAACGGGCTCTTCCTCCTCTAGTTTCTGTCGATAATTTCATCGTCCTTGCAGGGCACGAATTGTTCCCCTTCAGCCACGGAAACGATGCAATGTTCGTGACAGATGCGAGAACAAGCCGACCCGCCGGAGAATTCTTCCAAACATATAGCGCAGGTCTGCTCCGAAAGCAAACTTCCAAATTCAATTTTTTGGACGCCACCCTTTCGTTATCGAAACGACGATTCGGGAGCAAGCAGTTCCATTGGATCCCCGAGACTCAGCGAACCATTAAGAAATTCTATCCAATCGCGGTCGAAATTAGACATTGCTACGTTACAATGGCTTGATTAAAGGCGGGAGAAGATATAAATAAAGTTACCGTTGCAGTGCTACAAGCACAATCCTTGATAGAAAAAGGAAAAGAGGTTTAACTACGAATAATAATTAATAAATATTTATTATTTATTTTTAAAAAAATTATAAAAATTGAAGTATTTTTTAATTAAATATTTAAAAGTTTAATTTAACATTTAAATTTATTAAATATATATTTTATAATTAATAATAAGACACTAAATAATTTACTAAAAAGTGCTAAAATAAAAGATATAGTGTAAAAAATAATTTTTATATAATTATAATAAAAGTTTTAAATTTTTATTTAAATAAATATATTGTTATTAGTTAATATATAATATTAGATAATATAAATAAAATAACAAATATATTATGCATACGCTACCGTTTTGTGTTTATTTGTATAATTATTTTTCAAATAAAAGCTTTCATAGACACGAAGCCCAACAACACATCACAATCCCGGTAACATTTTACAATTCGCGCGAGATGGAGAGACATCAATCTCATAATCCCGAAGTCCCAAGCTTGGAATTCGATGATCCGCCGTCTTCTAGTTCCGAACCGACACCGGATTCACATGGATTCGATGGCACGGAGCCGAAACTATCCTTGAACCAGAACGACATCGTGAAAGCTCTGGAAGTGGTGGAGAGAGACTCCGTAGCCATTGCCGAGAGCTTCTCTTCTCTCTTTGCTTCTCTCCGCTCGGCTCTATCCGAGGTAAGTCTTATCTTTTCTTCAATTAAATGTTCAATCTCGTTGTGATTTTTTGGGGTATTATTAGAATAAATAATCTTTCAATTTCTAATTCTCGTATTGGATTTTGTTTCTGGACTATTAGTTGCAGAGAAATGGAAGATAATCAAAGTTCTGGATTCAATTCAAATGGGTTCTGTTAAAATTTCTGAGAAAACTGGAGAAATTTGGCTTGAATTTCATGTTCCCTTTGTTTGAGGTTCTTAAACCATTAAAAATTTAATGGTAGCTCAAATCATATTTTCTTTACTGTAGACTTTATGGAAGTATAAGTATTTCATATTGATCGTTAGAAGCTTATTACTTCGATAAACTAGATTTCTCTGTGAAAATTGGGACTCTTATGGTTATAAATAGTTTATCTGATAAAGGAATGTGATTATTGTAGGTTACTAGTGGCTCAGTTGATCATATGCAATGCTTTAGTGATGCTGCAGGCCGACTACAAGAATCTGGTAACTGAAAGTTTTTATTTCACGTAACATGATTGTGTTCCATTTATAGGTAACATGGAAATACTATGCGTGGTTAACATTATGCTTGTTCATTTCTGATTGTAGAATAATATCATGTTCATTTAGGTAATTTTTTCTGTGAGAGGGGACAGGGTTGTAGTTTCCTGTTTATAACATTTAAAGCAAATAAGAGGGAAACAAGGCCAATACTCCTTTTTTAACATTTTGATCAAAATATTTTTCTTCTGCAGCATTTATTGCACTCAAAATTTTATTACATCTTCTATCTGTACTGGCACCAATGAATTCATAATTTATCACCACCAAGACCCTCAATTTATTGTAACAAAATCAAGCAAGCTTAACTTGCTGTGACATTTGGAAATGGGAGTGATTGTTTAGATCTCTGCATGTAGGTGTAAAATGAAGTAGCGGGGCTATGAGATTTCTATATGGGCTGGTTAAAGCACACTCTGTCTGCACTCTGTGTTTTTGTACAATTATTCCTGGTCATTAGAAGCTTCATGGATCTCTTGCTATTAACTGTACAAGTCAATGGTTTTATGGATAGATAAATATATTCTATTTATCTGATGACATTTATTGCACCTTCCTTGTCTTCTTATTCTGCAGTACTTGACACAGCAACAAAGGGGAACCGGTATATAAATTCATGCCTCAGGTACCTTTCCATCCGGACTTTTCGTCCTTTGATGAAAAGAGCTAATGAAGAATACATATTTCAATTAAAAAATGTTGGAAATAAATGTGAATTTGGTCTGAAAAGTAAAATTAAGTAAAGGCTGGAATAAAGAGCTGATGCATTTGTAGAAAATATAAACTTGAGTTATAATTGTGTGTAGTGCGTCCAAATGAAGTCCTGCTAATTATTTTGCGCTGGACTGCTAGTGGAAGTTGAAGAGGTGGAACTGAATGCTTCATGGATCTTTTTCGTTGCGGTTATTTGTTTAGTTTCATATGATCTAATTAACATGATGGTGGAGTGATTGATAAAACCTTACTACTCATTGTGAATGCTTGTTTTGGCGGTCCACAAATAAATTAAGAAAGGTAATAATGTTGCTAATTGATCTAACTGGAAGAAACCTCGTCTAGGAAACACGTTATGACTTCAACCCTAATTCTTTATTTTATCTCAATTAGTACTTGATTTTAGGCAAGACTAGCAGCATTAATTTTGGCACTAGATGCAGATTCCATCATTCTCGGTCAATCTTGCACTTGACCAGTGTTCGCTCTCTTGTAAATGAAAGTGTGCAGTTTTCCTGATTTAGGTTATCTGCATCAATGTGAACCGCCTATGATGCTATCTGAAAATAAACTATTTTGTGAAGTCTTATTTGCTATAATACTGTCAAAGGCCACACTGTGAAAGCAAAGAAAATATGCCAATATTCAGACTGATAAAATGAATGGGAAGTCCACGCGTCTACCATCACTCATACCAGAATTTCAGTTTTTTCATGTTCATTAAAACCTGTTCTAATCCATTGTTGGGATTTCATGTTCAGATTAAATGAGGAAATGAAAGGCATTGACAGTCTTGCTGCACAACTGTATCCTTTTCCACTGTGCTGAGTTTGTGTTTATGTTTTGCATTTTTTTTTGGGGGGCCTCTTTCCCGGCTTATTTGTGGTGCTTATAAAGGATCCATTGACTCATCCTACTTTTTTTTTCCTCCACGTGGAGGTGTCTGGATGCCAAAATAGGTTATTGTTGGTGAACATAAAGACTGCAAAGGAACTCATATTTCAGTGTTTTCTAGATTTAAAAAATTTCTTCATTCTACTATACAATCCTATAACGTGGCTCATCTCTTGTGACCATGGTATTTTGGTTCCTTAATGCGTGTAAAGAAAAATCCTGAGGAGGAACGTAGATGCTCTGGACAGTGCTGTAAACAAGCTTGTTCGACCTCTGTAGCGTTGGTTACATCAATAACACAAACTTATCGTTTTGACTCTACTTATCTTGTACTGGTTTTGTGTGAGAAGGGTTAATTGTTAGTTATATACTTTCAAACTGCATTGGGAGATCGCAATTTCTCAACATTGATAAATGGGGTGGCAATTCAAGAAGAACTTGACTGGTGTATTTTATTTTTTTTTCCGGTTGTACGTTTATCTGTACCTTCAATAGCTAAACTTGCTTTCTGGTTTAGTTTCTGCCGTAACCTTTCCCTCGATCAAGTATTCTCGAATGCCCTTTTTATCCCTAATAGTTTGCGGGTGAAGCAATGCGAACGTCTAACAAAGATCAAGAACAGAGACAGTCTACAGTACAGATGCCGAAGCTATTTAATCTCATGCCTGAGCATTCTTCTTGTTTGCCAGTAAAATTACCCAAACACTGAACCTGACAAGAAGTTCCCCAAAGCCCACATGCAAGTAAAGGCCGAGGCCTGAGACGGACTTTCTGATTGGCTGAGGTATGACTCTTGACTTCTGTCTTCGTCTGGTTCTAAGGAATCTTAATCTGGAGGTAGTTGCTTTGAACAAAGAAATCAAAATCAATGGCATAATTGGGTCAGAATCATAGTTTAGTCAAGTGGGTATATTTGCTTATAAAGCAGTATCCACTTGCATGTTAGCTCCCAAGCAGACTGTGAAATTAAAATAATCGAAGTGTACTCTTAATTAATTTACCCATTCCAATAAATAATGTAATTTAAACAAGAAAAAAGCAATTGGATCATTCATCTCAGTTGTCGTGACTCAAATAAATTCAGTGACGAGTCAATAAATAGTATAAATATAGATAGGAATCAGATATTCTATCTTTTCACGGTCCCGAAGACCGGTTTTATTATATAAATGTGAAGAATACCAGTTTCATGCACATATCATTCAAATTCCCTCATTCCGTTTGTACATTATTATTTTTTATTTGATTATGACAAGAACCTGCCACTGTGACTGCATCGTGTCGTGTCATGGGATTTGGTTGAAAGTTTTAATTGGAGTGGTTACCACCGATTTTGACCGTTTCATGCACCAACAAAATGCGAAGTAATTAACCCACTATTTGTTGTATGATATTGTTTGCATAGATATGTACATAATACCATCTTATTCACTGTACTGCATACGAGTTGACGTTTTATAATGAAAATGAAAACTATTCTAGTCTCTCTCTCTGTCTCTGTCCCATAACTCCATTATTCTGTTATTTTAATGTTATTGGAAATGGAGCTAACAAACCCTACATTGATTATTGACAATTTAGTTTAGTATTAGCTCCTAACACATGATCTAAACCCAAAATAACAAAATAAAACTAGTTGGCATTGTATTCTGATGGAAGCACGACCGCGTATTTCTCTCTTTATGTTTAAATGGAGTGGTGGTGGGTTATGTTACGTGAGGGTTACTTCCTTCTCATTTATTATTATCTACGATACGAGCTGTGTAAATTCCAATAAATCTCAACAGATTAGTGTTAATTAGTCCCTTTTTGACGACTTAATAACTCATTATTGATTATAATTTTCACAGTGCACTCATTGACTCGTCGAGGTACAATAATTGTGGCCGGGAGCAGGACACCAGCCATGCACCTTTCATTCAGCATCCCTTTCCCAATCAGAATTATTCTTCAATTTTCAATGCGGCTCTGACAATAATATTAATTTGTAATAATTTTGTGAGGAATATTCCATTCTTCCGATCTATTATCCCTGAAGTCTGCAAATGGACAAGTGAATAATAGATCAGGCGGCCACGATTCACGTACTTATCATCATCCGGGACCCACTTGAAATATTCCGGGTGCTGGGATTGGGAGGAGAACCGCCATTGATGGGCGGTTTGACCAGTTGGTGAGGCGATTAATTAAATAAATTAACTACCGTACTCCCCCATAAATTAAATAAATACAAATCTAGCCCCCCCATTTTTATAATTTATTATAAAATATTAGTATAATAATAATTTTATTTTATACCTCCCCCACTCCCCATCACGGTGCTAACGCCGTGGCCCGTGAGTCGACAGGACAGGACAGCTCAGCTGTCCCCAAAGGGGAAATGTCGAGAATGGCATTAACAGTATGATTTTTGTCTTTATTGTCTGCTATCAACAACACCCTTGTTCACGTGCTCCGTGCAGCGGGAAAAAGGGGGTCTGATTGATATTAATTGGAGTGATTAAGTATTATTATTCATAAGATCCCTCCAAATTTGGCATTACGTTCGAACTTCTATCTACTCCATTATTATTTGTTTGGAGTAAAATATGAAGAAAAATGTTTGAACGTGTGTTTGAAATCCAGGCTTTTCCTCCTATGCAATAATTATTAATCTTCGAAATTCAAACCATCAACTGTTATAAGGTTGCAAGTTCCAATCTCCATTAATCCGGCCGGCTTGGAAACCTCCTCGTGTAAGAATTTAATAAAGAAAGTAATAACTTAACAGCCTTTACGATGTCGCGTCAATCAATTCAAGGTCTTGGTTGATTTCACACGTAATTCGTAATAAAAAGACAACTCGCCCCACGTTCCCCTCTCAATAATCACAAGTAATCATATTCAAATCCAGGGCAAACGTTTTCTGGGTTTAATTAAAAGCCGAAAGAATCACAAGTCGAGTCCAATACGTGTGTCTTAATTAATTAACTCCTTATTAAGGTCAATGGGAGACCTAAAATGAAAACGATTGTTGTAGAAATGGTATTGAAAGTTTGAACAAGTCATTTTGTTTGAGATGAGAATGGTAGATGATCAACAAGACCAATCGAAAGTGACCTTAAACCCAGAGATATTACTGAAGAATTACTCAAAACCCCGGGAGGGAAGAAGATGATTATTAATTAGGGGCAAACGATTACTTAATGTTTGTAATTAACGAGTAATTAGCTTTTTAAAGAAAGTGGGGTCTTGAGAAAATCAAAATCTAAAAGCAAGCAAGCACGCGTAAGGTAAACACTGGGAGTCTCGTCATCCGACCAAAATAATTCATATTGCAGGCTTTACTACAGTATACGAAGACAAACATCAACAGGGAATCGTATGGTTTACTATTTTCTCAATGAATGAAACTCTCTTTGACCCTACAAGTACTAGCCGTTTGTTCTAAAAATACCAGAAATTGATAGTGGGGCTCTCCGATATGTGACCTTGCTGGCAAGCCTAGAAAGTTGGATGCAAGCGTAGATCCACGTGAAACTTGCAGTGAGTACTGCTTTAACAGCCCTGCAAATAATTGTCCAAATTAATCATATCGCGAAGACCATACTCTACATTTGATCTTTTTCCTTATTTTGGTTCAAGTTCAGATCGATGACAATCATATATAATCAATCGTCAGTGATCTCTGGTTAAGATGGCATGGGGGCAATGGAAGATGTTGATCCTGACATCATTGAATTATTACCAAAGAATCTCGCAGATCTAGTTGGTGGCTGAAAAGGACAACATTCTCGCCAAAATCTTCTCACAACTCCATGTGGATGCTTTGTCGGGCCTAGGCCTTCACAAGCATGTATGACACGTATCTTCCAGGCAAATGCCCATGACATGGCTAGTTAGCCACTTTTACCGTAGCGCAAAACTTCTGAAAAAGACCTGGATTCGCGCCTAAAGCTAATGCTACTGCGTCTATCCGGATTCCCATTTCTTTCTTCAAATTCTTTTATAAATGTTTTCTACGTATTTTATACGCAAGCAAGCATTCTGCAGAGACTGCAGATTCTGCGATGAGTGCAGTAGGGGAAATGCAAGCTTGTATCTGTTTTGCAGAAGGGAGATAGCGTACTTCTGAAACCATAGAACTACACCGCAAATTGCTGAACCGTGTTGCTTAGTCAATCTCAAAGTAGCCAAGACGAATAAATTCAGTCATCAATTTTAAACACGTTTGCAATGATGTTGATTGAGAATCCAGCCGCCATTGCTTTGTTGGCTGGCTATCTTTTTGACACGTGGTTTCGAACAGAGCTTCCTTGTCAGTGTCAACTCACATTTTCAACCACCCACGTTAACAAAATAATTATGTTCTTTTATTAATTAAATAATTTATTAAATCAAGTAATATTAAGATATTAATTAATAAATACATATTTTCGTTTAATTGCTAATGTTTATGTTGCAGCAACATAACTTTAATCAATTTGTTTAATAGAATTTGCAGTAATAAAAGGAGAATGCCGGCTAGTGCAAGCAGGAATGTAGGCGGAGCAGAACAAGTATTGACATAATAATTAATTTTGTTCGCTTATTTGTTATTTCTCGTCAAATACCACCATCAAGCATACAGGATCTTGGATCAAAACATGTTTGACACTGCATAAAATGTTCATGTGACCCACAGTGGCTGTACCCCCTCCCCCCCTCTCTCTCTCTCTCTGTTTCTTTGTTGTATGTCTTTGGATCAAAACAGGAGAATCTTTCTCTACCTACTCTCCATATTTATTAATTTTTAATTTTGATAGCTCGAAACTCTATGAAGGGAAGAGAATAAAAGAGGAAGTGAAGAAAATCACTGCCAGACATACTTGAGTATACATGTTCTTTTACTGGTCTGAAAGTATTTTCCCTTCAGTAACTTTACCGTTTTCCAGTTTCGACACAGATGCCATCAAGGACCGGTGTTCTGTTTTTGGTTGTTTGAGCTGGCATTGATGGTGCTTTTGTGAGTGAAAATTATTGCAGCCACTTACAGAGAGTTGTGTCTGTGACTTTGTGCGTAGGACCGAGTGTTTCTGTTTTCTGGGTCAGAAAAATCTCAGATTAGTCTCGCTCTTCAATTGGTTTCTGGAATTTTCTTTTAGAGCTTCAAACAAATAGAACCAATATAATAAGTTATTTTCTGCTGCTGCTGCTTCTGCTTCTGCTTCTACTCTTTCTTGGTTTACTTTCCCTAGCTTAAAACTTTTTGTGATAAATTTTGTGCCCATTTTTGAGATTGAAACTAAGATACTGTTTTCTTTTTGTCTTCCGTCCAAGTGGGTGATATGATGAGTCTGTACACTAGTGGGAATTAATTACTACCGGTCCACTGAAGGGATGGACGTGAGTCCCAAAATTAAGTTCTGCGCATCTGATGATAATGGCCAGTAGTCGGTTTCACTGGCTTTCAAGCTTCACAATTACCCAGAAACACCTATATTTGATTTATATTGAGGTTTAGCCACTTAGTGAAGTTTCAATCTTTTGTGGTAAGACCTTAAGAGAAGTTAGTTCTCAGCTGTGGTCTTTTTCTGGTTTTGGAAACAAGAACAGTTTTCGGAAAACCCCATTAAAATTTGTTGCTTTGAGATCATAAAATTGAGATAAATCACATGTTTTTGTCAATTCTTTGGTAGGAATATTCCTTAACTAAATGTATTTAGTGTTGGATACTCAGAATCAAGAAGTCAAACGTCTATTTGCGTCTGATTAATTTTTCGGTTTCTTTGTTCTTAAGCTTAAGCCTTTATTGTTTTAAATGGCTACCGGCGTTCAAAGTGAGGAGAGAGTGGCGGAAAACCTGAAGAAACAACTTGCTCTTGCTGTGAGAAGTATTCAGTGGAGCTATGCAATCTTCTGGTCCATTTCAGCTGGACAACCTGGGTAATAAAAGTTTTCATTTCTGGCATATTTTAGCTGACTTTTTGTTCACTTCTCTGCAAATGTATTTTTGCTTTCAAAATGGACGAAAGAGAAATAAATACTTTTCTGGTTTGCTTAAAATCTGTGGAAACATTTTTTTTGTCGTTAGTTCTAGCTTTTTAGATTTTCTGGAACTGGGTAATGCTTAAAATTCTAATACTTTGATGGAGAATGGAGACTGTCTAGTACCAGATTCATTCACAAGATTGGCCGAGAGGCCGAGAGAGAAATAAAAAAATGACCATTCACCATAACATTTTCTTTTCCATCTTCGTTTTAGATAATATTCCTTATGCATTATTTTTTGTAGTCAAGGAAATGAGTGGTAGGAATTTATTTCATCTCTGTGCAACTAACTTAATTGGTCACAATTTGATCTTCTTGTTGTATTCAACCCCTGATACGCGTAGTTCCTTACGCATGGTTCTGATTGGTTGCGCTGTGAATTTTGTAGGGTTTTGGAGTGGGGAGATGGTTACTACAACGGGGATATTAAAACAAGGAAAACAATTCCAGCAGTAGAACTAAATTCTGACCAATTGGGTTTACAAAGAAGTGAACAGCTAAGAGAATTATATGAATCACTCTCGGATGGCGAAAATAACTCACAAGCCAGAAGACCATCAGTAGCATTATCCCCTGAAGATCTCACCGATACAGAGTGGTATTACTTGGTTTGCATGTCATTCGTGTTCAACATTGGTGAAGGGTAATTCTACCATGATCATATTTCTACACTCAACTTTTTGAATTGCATACACATTGATCTCCTTTGCAATAAAATTTTCCTTGAATTGTTCTTAGATTGCCAGGAAGAGCACTAGCAAATGGTCAACCTATCTGGCTTTGCAATGCTCATTATGCAGATAGCAAAGTGTTCAGTCGTTCTCTACTGGCAAAGGTAGGATGTTCAGAATTTATATATCTGGCTAAAATATTATCATTTGGCTTTTATGTTCGTAATGACTGTGAAAACTAAACATTTTTTTTTGGTGTTTGGCGTTTGTTTCATGACTGGGCATTGTTATGACTGCATCTCAGAGTGCCTCCATTCAGGTGCTGTTTCCGTTTGCTGCCATTTCTTTTGCATCAGTTAATACTTATCAATGTAAATGAGAACACATCGAAAGAATTTTCAAGGGATGCATTGATTTGAGTCTTGTTGTGAAATATTTTTAAGTTTCACTGCACTCGCAAAGATACAACACCATTTAGGAAATTCATATATTCATCCTGGTCTAACTTTACCTCTTCACTCTTGACACTGGTTATAGAAAGATAAGGACAAGTAAACAACAATTCTTCCTATAAAAATTGCAGCTACGATCTTGCACGGAAAAAGAAATGAAACCTATTAAATTGAGTATAGATAGCATTTTTGGTACAAATAAGAGCAGTCATGATATATCCTTTTTTTGATTTCAGACGGTAGTATGCTTTCCATTTTTGCAAGGAGTGGTTGAGTTGGGCGTAACTGAGCGGGTAACCCTTCTGCAAGCTCTCTATTTAACTATGATCTCTCAGAATTTTGCTTTGTACATTACAGTGCCAATTCAAATCATGCTACTTTTTTTATGACTTGTTTTCTTAAGGTGTTGGAGGACCCCAGTTTTGTCCCGCATGTTAAGAGTTCATTCTTGGAGATTCCATATCCCATAATTTCCAATAAGTCCAGTAGTGCTGTTGCACACATTAGAAATGACAAAGTGCTTGCTTGTGCTGCACTTGGCCCGCAGATTCTTGACTCTACAATGGTTCCAGTCACAGGATGTGAAGTGTTAGAAATGGTTTCTCCTAGTAACAGTTCAAATGGCGTTGAGCACAATCAACCTGCAGAAGGTTCATTTATGGTTGAAGGAATAAATGGGGTTGCTTCTCAAGGACAAAGCTGGCAGTTCATAGAGGAAGAGTTCAGTAACTGTGTTCATCATTCCATGAATTCTAGCGACTGTATATCTCAAACGCTTGTAGATCCTGCAAAAGTTGTCTTTGCTTCAAAAGATGATAAAACACTTGATCATTGTTTGCAAGAAGTTCAAGAATGCAATCACACAAAACTTATTTCATTGGATCTCCAAGGCAACGATTTGCACTATCAAAGTGTTCTTTCATTGCTTTTAAAGACCTCCCACCAGTTAGTTTTGGGGCCACATTTTCAGAACAGCAATCAGGAATCCTGCTTTGTTAATTGGAAGAAAGGTGGATTAGGGAATTGTCGAAGACGAAGAGATGGAATTTCACAAAGGTTATTGAAGAAGATCTTGTACGAAGTTCCCCGGATGAACAATGATAGAGTGCTGGAGTCACCAGAAGACAATGGCATTAAAGATGATGTTTGGAGACCAGAGGCTGATGAAATTGTTGCAAACCATGCATTATCAGAGAGGAAGCGAAGGGAAAAGCTAAATCAAAGATTTTTTGTTCTCAAATCAATTGTTCCTTCAATCAATAAGGTAGTTAAAACTCCATTCCCTAAAAGTTAATTGGTCATCAGATATTCATCACTTGATTGATTTTCTAATTGTTTGCAGTTTGACAAAGTATCTATACTAGATGACACAATAGAATACCTGCAAGAGCTTGAGAAAAAGGTTGAAGAATTGGAATCTGAAAGAGCAGAGTTAGAGACAAGAACGAAAGGAAAACCCAAGGATTCAGCTGAGACAACGCCTGATACTTATGGCAAGAAGCAATTGATAAACAAGAGAAAGGCTTGTGACATTGATGAAATGGACCCAGAGTTTAAATATGCTGTAGTAAAAGATGATTCAGCAGATAATATTACTGTAAGTATGAATGACACTGATGTTCAAATTGAAATTAAGTGTCCTTGGAGAGAAGGAATCTTGCTTGCGATTATGGAAGTAGTAAGCAATCTTCATTTAGATTCTTACTCGGTTCAATCATCCACCACTGAAGGCATTCTTTCTGTGACTATCAAAACCAAGGTATGAACATGAAATTACAAAACTAAAAATGCCATAACCTTCTATGTCCTGCCATGTTCTTGACTATATATCCGTGTTTATTGCAGTACATGGGATCAACCATTGCATCAGCAGCGATGATCACACAATCACTACAAAGAATTGCTTGGAGGTGTTAGCTCATGTATAACTTGAGGAGAATTGTTTGATCGTGTAATTCACTTCTTCTGCCGTCTGATTCCCTAATGTGTCAAGAAAGGGTTCTGTAGTTGCTAGTAGATAGCATTCACAAGCACAAATTCTAGGTGTTTTTTCTCCAGGTAGAGTACTAAGAATAAGATAATTTAGGGATTCTGATCATGTAATTTTCTTCAAATTAGTGTGTATATTTCACATCAACGAAACTTCTCCAGCACTGGACTTGCTTCGTGTCTTCCAGTTGGACCAATTGTCAAATGCAAGACATAATCATTGAGCTGATGGACAAAACACTCCATGGAATTACAATTCTACTAACTTTCGTTAATCACGGGAAACACTGTCTAATTCAATTCTTTGACTGAATCGAAAATTACTCTTTGATTGACGATGTTTTAGATAATGTGATATGATTAAATGTAATCTAAACAAACCGATGTGAAGAAACACAATTAATGGGTTTGTTAAGGACCGATCAAAAGGTGGCAGCATCATCTTTTTTGGTGGCAATTGGTAAGAAACATCTTTAATCTTCTTTGAAAGGTGAAGCAATAGATGCCCTAGAAAATAATCATAGGCTTTCAATGAAAAGGAAACAGGGGATTTAAGCAAATCTAGCTTGCTTAAAGTTGAAACAGTAGAATACATTGGATAAAAATGGGGGACTCTTGGCATGTTATGATATTATAATCATTATTTTGTCGCCAGTGCTGGTCTATCTTTATTCTTGTCGTTTGAAGGACGGCTCTTGGATTTGAAATGCCGTTTTGTAATTATGCAAATGATGGCTGCAAATTCATAATCTTTGTGAATCTTGGTATTGAAATTCTGCCAATGCCGTTGTCTGACCTTCATGTAAATAGAGAGATTCAATTGGATTCTTCCAGAGGTTTAACATTCCTCTAAACTTAGTCAATAAAATTTGATCACGCCCATTTAAATGAAATGAATTATAATGACCACCATCAACATGGGACCCTTTTGTTCATCATTCCATCTTAAGCACTATCTACGAAAATGATGAAAGATTTCCTTCAATCTTGATGCTGTACAGAAGACTTGAGAGTGCTACTGAAGTGGGGCTGGAAATGATGAAAGATTTCCTCCAATCTTGATGCTGTACAGAAGACTTGAGAGTGCTACTGAAGTGGGGGTGGAAATGGAACACCCCAAAACCCCATTTGTCACAGCAACGAAGTAGAGACAAGAAAACAGAGAAGAGAAAGTCCATTCGATCCAATAAATAACACACAACTCATACAAACAGAGAATTTGTATTTCAACTGAAGTGAAATTCTATCACCATCACATAACCTACTGGCGATCAAGAATACTTGCAGGCAAAAAGGTGATCATGGTTTCGCCGCCTTCTTCTTTGGTTTAATTCCTTTCTTGACAAACCACATGATTTCAAGCCAATCAGTCGCATCTTAATACATACAAATTCTGTCTTCTGTTCAGAATGGGCTCCATTGAAAGTCGGAACATACAAACTGACACATGCACATTTGGATACAAATGAGTTACTGAATATGTCATAACTTCAGGTAGAATTTGAGTTTCCAAAGCTGACACTACACTTGCTGTTTCATCCCTGCAAAATCTTCGACGGTGTAAGCAATTCTATCAAATTTGCCCACCTCATTATTCTCTCTAAACTTTAGATAGTCCAAGCAAACAAAGGGCTTGTACATCCTTGAGCATCCTTCTGCCACAACTTCATCTGGTGCTAAAATCACCTTCTCATCCTCAAAGATACAAAAGAAAGCCAGTGAGAGACGATTTTGAAATCGTTTCAAAACAACCCGATGCTCGGATGACCTCAACTTTCCATTGCTCCAAGCTTGCATCAAATCTCCAACGTTTACTACCAGAGAATTCTCACATGGACAAATGTCTATCCATTCCCCCTCCTTGGATCTCATCTGGAGTCCACCCATCTCATTCTGATAGATTATTGTTATGCAACTCATATCCGTGTGCATTCCAAGACCTTCAACCTCTTTTTTTCCGACATTCTCCGGTGGTGTATAATTTATTATCCTCAGATATCCATGGCAATTACTGAATTCTGAATCAAAAAATTTCCCTTCAAAACCATCTCCTAAACTCATTAATATAATCTTCAGGATTCTTTTAGACAACTCCATCATCTTGCTTCCATACTCTTGAAATATCTCACTATGAAATGGAAAAACAAGGTAAAATGAACATATTGCACATAAATGATTAACAAAACCATAGTAGAAAGACAATATGACGTTTAAGAATATATGTTACCTAAATTCAGAACTCTGTTTACCAAAGAGCACATCAGCAGAATCCTTTGCGGAAGCAAAGAAATCTGGTCCAGACACTTTCAAGCTTTCAAAGTAAGGTGAAGCTATGAAATGGGGGGTATAGGTTTTTGTGCGTGACAGCGGGCCAAGCTTGAGTTTGGTGTCTGGGGAAGTTCTAAATATATGCTTGGAGAGTGAACAGATTTCCTTGAACATATTCTGGGAGACACCATGGTTGGTAACATAAAAAAAGCCCCATTGTTGACAGGCTTTCGAAAGGCAAGCTAGAAAGGAGGGGCGCACCGGTTGGGATAAATCCAAAACAGGTAGCTTAGAAGATATCTGCAATTCCGACATTACCATGCAGGAAGTTCAATGCTTTGCTCAGTTCAGATGTTGTAATGAACAGATGAAAAGAAAGTTACATATAGAAAGGGTTTAAAGTGTGTAAACTGTAAGAGTTTATATGAAACTTAGTAGCTCCAGCTTTTGAACAAAGATTTTGTGAATTATTGAACAAAGATTTTGTGAATTATTGAACAAAAATTTTGCAAATTTTACCACAATCAGAAATGATCAAAAAACTAATTATTATTCCTAAAGAGGATGTCAATCCGAATTCCACAATTACAACTGTTATTGGCCAGGTATAATTAGGCAGACAGACACTGGATCGTGGCCATCTCAATCAATACTTTTTAAAGGTATATTATGATTAAATGGTATCATAATCACCATGATGGCGGAGACCATGAACCATAAGCAGCCACAACACCATCTCTGCAATGGTGGCAGCTACTAGTGCCACCAAAATAGACCAGCAATGGCGATAAAATAAGGATTTTAATATCATAACATCAACTTAACTGTGAAAATGAACAAGTTCAAGCAGGGCTCCGGAAACACTATTACACTTAAATCAACAATCAAGTTAAAAGCATCATGAAATCTTGTATAGTTGAACTTCAATCTTGCCAACCCCACTTGATTAGAAGCAGAGAGAAGGTAATAATTTGATGTATAATCTCAACTCTACACGGCCAAAGAATTTGTTGCTTTCCATGAGCCATAAGGTATCCAACAGAGCATCATTCCCACTCAATTGTAGATGGGGGTTTTGATGTGATGTCTTGAACCACTCGGTTTACACCATGAACGTTATTACAAATTTTTCTGGCTACATCATCAAGGAATTTGTGTTCAAAATAGTACCTGGAATTTCCACAGTTTAAAATAAATAAATTAAGCAATAGAATGCAAGAAATTTAGAGGTATCTCAAAGAGCCACAGAAATAATAGTTTCACAAAAAAATAGCTACTAAGTAGTAATTTCCAACGCTGAATTAAAATAATTTTACCTGCTCTAGAGAAAATACTTAGCAGTAACTTTTCCACATTATTTACTTCGAGAGAGACATTTAGAAGCAAATGCAGGGGATTCAACTTGGAAAGATTCAACCAAATAAATTCCATTGGGACATGAACGTATACCCTACTTTACATTTATCTAAACATGCACACATGGTAGTTGCATGGATATGACTTTAAATAAACCATCAAAGTAAAACAATTGAAGGCTCACCAATCTGCTGTCATTCCATCTTGGCTTGTAACCGCTCTAAGAGCAACAACATGAGAATGCGTTCTTTGATCACCTTGAACTCCAACTGATCTTACAGGCAAAAACACTGCAAAAGCCTGCCAAATCAAATCATAAAGCCCAGCATCCTTGATCGATTGTATGAAGATTTCATCAACCTGAAAAAGAGAGATCATACCCAATGAAATTTAAAAGTTCAAACAAAGATAGATTGGGACCTCACACCAAGCACAGACAGCATATACCTGTCGAAGAATATCCAAGGCATTGCCTTGAGTTACATCACCAAGGACTCTTACAGCAAGGCCAGGCCCAGGGAATGGATGACGCTTCAGAAATGGCTCAGGAACATTCAAGATCCGCCCAAGTTGACGAACCTTCATAAATGAGAAAGATATCAACCAAATAACAACAAAAAAATAATTAACAAAATTGAAAATCATCCTTATTACACAAATTAGGAAAGCTGAAACCCAAACCTCATCCTTAAATAGAAGTTTAAGTGGTTCAATGAGCTTCAATTTCATGTCTTTAGGAAGCCCCCCGACATTGTGATGGCTTTTGATTGTATGGGAGTGAGTTTTTCCAGATCCGGGTGGTGGGCATGATTCAATAACATCTGGATACAAGGTTCCTTGGACCAAGTAAACAGGCTTCTTTCCTAACTTCTGCTCCAAATCATGGGCAAAAGCATCAAAGATGCAAATGAATTCCTTTCCAATTATTTTCCTTTTAATTTCAGGATCTACAACACCTTTCAGCTTACTAAGAAACTGATCTGTTGCATCAACACAGGTAACTGGTAGATGTAGATCCTTTTGAAAGGTTTCCATCACACGTTCTCTCTCTTTATACCTATAAAAAAAAATTATGATTTTACATGAGAAAACCAAAAAAATAATGAAAGTTTACAGCCACAATGAATGCCTTTCCATGACATTTATCAATCTTAGTTGCTTAAAGAAAACCTGCTCACTCTCTCACCTTAGCAAACCATTGTCAACAAAAACACAGTGAAGCCTATCTCCAATTGCCTTATGAACAAGAGTTGCAGCAACAGTGGAATCCACACCCCCTGATAATGCACAAATGACATGATCTTCAGACCCCACTGTGTCCTCTATACATTTAATTTCTTCATCAAATACATTTTCCATCTTCCAGCCAGTAGTAACTCCGCAAACATCAAAGAGGAAATACTTGAGTGTTCCCATCCCTTCGGGCGAGTGTGTCACCTAGAAAACATTCAACAATTAAACAACAGAAGATGGAATTGCACGTGTTTACAAACTTTCAATTATCCACGAGTAAAAATACCATCGACGGCAAGAATAGAGTTTCTAAACAACTTGTTGTATAATAGCTTTCAAAGAAATGTAAAATCATTCCCAATAGTTCTTTTGTAAAAGCTCAGTCAGTAAGCACTAAAAAGTATATCTTATGATCTATCCTTCATATCAAAACCAATAATTTTTATTGCTTAATGTAGTTTTTTTCTCAACAAAAGAAATCCCATTTACACATTGTCATGCCATCACTATTCAAAGTTGCAAAAACTCCATCTTTTCCACGTAAAATGACAAACTCAAGTTTCTTTTTCAAAGACATAATTGAATAATATTAAATAAAAGGCATCTACCTCGGGATGATACTGAAGCCCAAAAAGCCTCCTTTGTCTATTCTCAACAGCAGCCACACCACCCTGCTGGCTCCTAGCCACGACCTCGAACCCACCAGGTAATGTGACCGCTTCGTCTCCGTGACTCATCCAAACGACCTGCCGGTCACCTACCTTTTTATTCCCGAAAATTCCCAAACTACTGTCCACCACAATCTCCATCCTCCCATACTCCTGTTTATCACCAACTCTAACTTCACCACCAAGCTTCTGAACCATCAACTGGAGACCGTAACACACTCCGAGAACGTAGACGCCGTTGGACTGGATCCATTCGAGGAAGCCGTCGGGAAAAGCAGGGGCATTTGGCGAATGGACAGAGTGGGGCCCGCCGGAGAGGATTACCACGCGTGGATTCTTGTTGGTGATGTCTTCAAGAGTACAAGTGCCCGAGATGCAGAGAGATAAGACGGAAAAAGAACGGATTCTTCGGGTTATCAGATGTGTGTATTGCGAACCGTAGTCTAGGATAAGCACAAGTTCCGGTTTTTTCTCCATCTCTTGTTGCCGCCGGCTCTGGTTATTGCTAGGGCTTTGGTTTTATTAGTTGGGTGGCTTCCCTTCGCAGTGTTTAAGGAGGGGAAAGCGGAAAGCCCCGATTAGGGTTTTTATTTATTCCTATCCTTGGCGGGAAGTGGACGATGATTCTTTTGCGTGGACCCTGTGAAATATATTCTATGCCTAATCAAACTAGGATTTCTTTTTCTTATATTAATAAGGCCAGCAAAATTATTATTTTTTAATATATAGTTACCGTTATAAGAAGAGATCAACGTTATTCTGGACCTCCCTGGTTTGTATGAAGGAAGGCAGAAAATGTCTACTATAATATACAGGGTAATATAATCTCGAGCAAAGAAACCTGACGCCACCCCTCAGTTTGCCTCTGTGCAGAACAAAAATGGCTATCAGGAAGCTGGATAGTGCTGAAGTTGAAGAATCAATGGAGGAAGCAAGGGCAAAATGCGAGGATTCAGACGTGGAGATCAATTGACATTTCCAATGTCAGTTCTTCTAAAACACTTTCTACCAGTTCGGTAACAGCATCTTCAGCATCTGTTCGAATATCCATCCATGTTCTGGATTTTGTCAGGTCCTTTTGAACTAGTTGCTCCAGGGTTAGAGATGGATGCTGCGACAGGATGTTCCAATCGACACATTTCATCACCTCGTTGACTACATTTGTTGTACCTTCAACCGGTTGGATTTTTGGTCCGAGAAATGATACCTGTGGGGAGGAACTGAAGTAACACTGATGTATCTCTAGAAGAACTTCATTGATGTAGTCAAAGAGAAGCTTGCGATCGTCACTGAATTGGTTAGGCAATAACAGCACCAGATCGTGCAAAAGGGATGGTTCAAGAAATTGGTCTGATGAAGGGAACTTCATTGACAGTTCTTCCCATTTTATGCCAGACGCCTGCAAAACTGCCATGATAGACTGGGAAATGGATTCATGCTCATAAGTGATGTTCACATCTTCAGGAGATGTTACAAGAGCAGTCCAACGGTGTTGTTCCTCGTAATTGTCTTGTTTTGGCTCGTTTGCTGGTTCAACTGCACAAGTTCAAATTGGTAAAATCAGCTGCATTTTGAAAAGAACAGAAGAAATTTCAACTAGTTGTGATTGTTGACTTCAAAGCTGACCAGATTGAGCTATGGTGCTTGGAGGGCTAGTGAAATCTTCAAGAAAGAACTGCTCTAGAACAGATACTGGACTTGGATGCTTTGCTTCATCATTCATGCCATCAGAATCTTCCAACGTCTTACTGCTTACAGGGCTTGAAGAATAAATATGTTCTGAAGATGATGATGTGCAATTTTCTGTAGAGGAATCCTGGAAAAGGCCAAAATTGGTGACGGGAAACGATGCATTAAAGTATGTTAGTGAGTAGCAGTCGAACAAAACGCAACAGAAAATTAAGCGATGAATAGATGTACTCCTAAATAACTTTATATATAAATGCAGATGAAATGTACCAATTTTGAGCACTCAAAATATTTGTTGTCCTCGTATCTATTGGCTGGACAAGCACTCTGATCTGCACCATTATTATGAGTTCTATTTGGTTCTAAGGGCACTCCCAAAGCATTAATTTCTCCAGGGCATACAGGTGTATATGTTTCCACAGTTTTCATAGACCCTGAATATTCAATGAGCTGCTTAGACAAGATAAAGTACTTGAACAACATGAGAATTGGAAAATCAATGCTAATTTACCACCAGAGCCTGAAGTGTCTCCTTGGGAACAGACTACTTCACGCCTTCTGATATCAGGAAAATGATTGTCGGATGTATTTGGCTCTATATCAAGGATTTGCAATTGGTCAGTGGCGTAACCATTTTTCTTCTCTCTCTGAAGCATCTGTTTCTTCTCATTAGCCACTTCATAATAGCTGTATGGGGAGAATCTCATTTGTGAAGCAAAATATCTATGGTCCTTGTGCCTTCCCCGATTAAATGCAGACAATAGGCCATATTCAGGCATAGACACGATCCTCCCAGAGTTTACTCGTATCTGTTTTCTTGAAAAGTCCTCATTTCTGTCCCTAAACACCTTGGAGAGATGCATCCTAGATTCAAAGTATATATTTGATTCCCTTTGTTTAAGATGTCTGACAACGGACAATTTTGAGCTTCCATGGTCACTCCCACCATTTAAAGCAACTTGCTCTTTAGTATCTGACTGTGAATCTCTGACCTTGCCCAGTTTGTCTCTCCTCTTGACACATGAAGACTTTTCCATTTCATCAGTCACAAGATTGATTTTACTAAATGAGTTGTTTTCTGCATTCTCTCTATCTTTTCCTTCACTACCATCTCCCAAGCCCTGAATATCACTAGGAGACTTATGTAGCTTACAATCAGTTGACATCTGTGGCTTCTCTTTTCTGCTTAAACCAATAGCATGTCTCAACTTCCTCTTCATACGTCCAAAGGAAAAATATGAAGGTTTGGTACTCTGCACTCTATTCCTCAAGCTATAAAGTGACTCTGAAGAGGAGCAGTCAACTGAATCCTCTCCACAATTTTGCGTGGTCGTTGAGCCAGACTTCAGAACTACAATTCTGTCTGAAGTTTGAGGATCAACACTATCCCTCACAGTAGTTCTACAATTTTCTGACAACTTAGCTTCACAGGAAGATTTAGTCTCCTTTTCTTTTGCCTGAGAATGACGTAAATCTTGGATATGTTTCACCAACAGAGAATTTGGATCTTGTAGCAGCTTTATGAATACCTCCTTGTTGGAATTTAATATCTCTAATGCATCCAAGAAATGGTTTGACTCATGACTTGCCCTATTTTTGCCTAGGTATTCCCCTTCAATGAACTTTTGATTTATAAATGCTTCAGCTGCCTCGTTCATCTTAACTTGCAAATCTACTCCCCTAAGCTGGTCATACTTCTGATGGCTGAAACTTCTTCTGCTGCAATCCCTCACATTTTTAGGATGTGCCTGATTGCAGGATGCTTCAGTCGCTGCTGCTGTGTTGATCTTTCGAGATGATTTGTCCAGTGAATTTTGACAGGAAGGTTGTCTGTGTCCCACGGTAGACATGTCTTTACAACCATACATCTGAAAAGTCTTGCTTGCTTTTCTTTTATGCTTAGTGGGCAAGTTACCGACAGGCCGTGTGTCAGATAATACATTTTGCCGTCTAGTATTAGTGAGGTTCTTGTTTACCTGCGGCTCAGTGGCAATCTCTCCTTCCTTTATTCTCATTACATCTGCCTTACCGGAATCTATCATAAATGACTTCTTGCTTACTCTATCCTGAAATAAATTGAGCTGCTAATTGGCATCCATGGCATTTCTTCATAAAATTTGTACCAAAAAGTAGAGGTTAACTGCAAAGTTGCATATAATTTTATCCTGTAGGTTGCCGATACTTACATCAATAGACTGGCATTTATCGTCGAGGTTGGAAAGGAAATCAAGCCTATTTTTTATATCTCTGCCATCTGCACATGAAAAACAGTATGTACAACTTAGTTGAAGATGATTGCTGTAGAATATGGTGACACAATTCAGACATTGCCATTCACAGAAGGATATGTCAAAAGGGAACTGCAGTCATTTCAGTTGTGTAGATACAGTTAACTACTTGGTTGATCTT
The DNA here is from genome assembly GCA_019650275.1 of Xylocarpus granatum. Lineage (NCBI taxonomy): Eukaryota > Viridiplantae > Streptophyta > Magnoliopsida > Sapindales > Meliaceae > Xylocarpus > Xylocarpus granatum. The sequence goes on along the minus strand of BNST01003239.1, from coordinate 30,079 downwards.
TCTTGGACATAGTTAAAAGATCTAACAGCATCTTGAAAAATGACAAATCAGAATGACACTTGGAATTATACCGCCTTTGATTTCGCATCTGTGTTTGACATTCAGGCCATCTAATCCTATGAGGCAGTTCCGTCTATAATTGGTTGCGAAAAAAGCTTGAATAATTTAACTCCTACACTGAGAACAGTAGTAACAGATCTTCAATCATGCTAATCTAATACTGTAAAATCAATGAATTCTTACCTAAAACTTGTGAGTTCAGTCCTCTCCCATGAGAAATCGGCTTCCCATTGGAGTGAACTTGGCCTAAGTCACAGAAACGAATTAAACTCCATGCACAGCCAGATTTGTATCTCTCGTACAGAACAGGGCTTTTGGGCGATCTCTTATCCATTGTGAAAAATTGTCAAACACAGTACCTAACTTCGCATCTGCTAACCTTTGTCAACTACGTGACCAAACCTGGAAATGAAGCTTATTTTAGCAATGTAACGCTCAACACACTTCCAAAATTCCTCAATCCGAGTACGAAACAAAGAACAGATGTCAGGAAAACCAAGTTTTAACAAGTCTTAGAGAGTTGAAAATAAAGAAAAGTACCTGAAATTCAGGAGATCTTGAGTTGAAGAAAACAACGAGAAGGAGGAGGAGGAGGAGGAATTCTTTTACAGAAGTAATATTCTTACAGCGCTCTGATGTGAAACCATGAAAACAGGAAACAAAAAATCCGAGAAACCCATCTTCAGCTAGTTGATCATAATCTCCAAAAGACGAAGAAAACAAAACTCAAACAGTAGTCTAGTCCCTTCTCCTGCCCGCATAATAAATTCTCCTTACGTTCTCGGGTCAACATACGAGTATGACCAGGGGCATCCTATTTTCTCTTCTTCAGTATCACTCCAACTTTAAATTATTGCCATTAAAGACCAACCTTGAAAGCAAAGAAAGCAGAAATTGAGAGCATGGAAAAAAGAAAAAGGAGCATGAACGGGGTTAGTTATTATGGACATTGACAGGTAACATTGCAGACATAAACACACTTATGGGACCGGTCGTAGACGAGACCAAAACTTTCAAATGAAGCAAAACCCTTTTGTCTTATTTTTCTCAGCTCCCTCGATCTAACAGTTAACTGTCGGGTATTCAACGGTGTGTCTTTTTAACGTTAAACAATACGAAAACGATGTCGGATTGTGGATTAGTTGTCGACATCATTTGTGACTGTTGGGATTTCGTGGAAACGTTGAAACAATACGAAAGCTTATTTTAGCGTTTTTGTTTAGAAAATACATCATTATTAATTTCTTATGGGACTGGTTTCTGAAATTTTTTGTTTTTTGACAGTTTCTGTCCAGTTATATTCTCCACGGCGACCAGTAGTTGATGTAGCTGAAGTATTTTTATGGTTCATGGCAGTCGGCACCATCTTGTGTGCATCTTATTGGTCTGCATGGAGTGCCAGAGAATCAGCTATTGAGCAAGACAAGTTACCAAAGGTCATCATTTGAACGGATTTTAGCTGAATAGGAGTAACATAATATTTTTTTTTACCAAAGTAGTGTTTTTATAAATACTTTGCTGGTTCAACTTTGTCTTTTTCATATAGGATGCTGGGGATGAAATCCCTAATGCCAAAGCTATTGAAGCTACTGGTGTTTGTGGTGTTGTAGACATCAACACAACATCAGCTGTCCTATTTGTTGTTGTTGCTTGATGCTTCCTGATCATGCTTTACAAGCTTATATCATCTTGGTTCCTTGACTTACGGGTCATTCTTTCTGCATATCCCTTGCTAACAAATAAACTTACAGATTGTAGCATATTCGTGTATAAACATGTAGATGTACATCTGTTACGTGTGCACCTTTGTGTTAAATTTTATGCAAATTGTTATCATTGTGTCTGAAACAAGTTGGACTTTTTTTGTCTTTGCTTGTCAAAAATATTTTAATTTTGTAGTTTCTTGTATGTGCAGGGTTTGCTAACTTGCTTGGTTGCTTTACTATCAAGGTATATTTAAGTATGATTTTCAGTGTTGATATAAATTCTGTAGTGGACACAGAAACAGCTAATTGTCTTGTAATAAGCTGTTTAGACAGTTCCTTCTTTTGGGAGGCTCATACAAGTTCCTGCTATCTGTTGGTATATTGCCATTAAACAAAAGGGAAAATAAAAAAAAAGTTGAGCACATTATCACTGGCCTCCTTTTCAGGCATGGTTTATATGTGCTTTCCTACTGGCCTCCTTTCCAGGCATGGTTTATATGTGCTTTCCTCTTGGATTATGGATCCACATAGACAATGTTCTGTTATTTTTGTGGATTTCCCTACAGTTTTCTTGCTGAGGTTGAGAACTAAATATACACATACTATTGCAGGTGGTGCAGATGTGCTGGAGAATCATACATCAAAGTACCTCTCTTTGAAGCTAACTGTCAACTTACCTTGGCTGTTTCTCCATTCTGCTTAACATTTGCTGTTGTTAGGGCCATTTATTGCAATGTCTCCTTTGCCTGGATCGGTCAAGATATTGTTGTAAGCATATACTTCTCCATCTTTTACCAATGATATAATATACTTTTTGCAATTATTTTAGTTTTTAGATATCAAAAGGTCATTGGAAGTCTTTACAATTTTCTATGTTTGGTGAACCTAGTGTTGATCTTTGTTAAGGACAGGCATCATAACGTGGATTCTTAGCAAAAGAAAACTGAAACAAGATGCATAAGTATTGCTGCTAGTCATACAAGTACCCATACTTAAATCCACCATGCTTGCTGGGCTATCTCAATTTTTTATTTCTTATGATACTGCACTAATGATGGCTGTATAGCACGAATAACATTCTCACAAGTACCTTAAAATACTCTTGAGGAAGGCGACAATGAATGACTTATATGGCCGAACCAACTAATAATATTTTTCCCCTTTATTTATTCTTCAATTAGGGAATTGCACTGATAATTACGGTTCTGCAAATTGTCCATGTACCTAATCTCAAGGTAATGTCTCGGTTGCTACATTGGTGGAATAAGGCTATATGTTGAAATCTTTGTTTGTTTCTTATATTAAGATGCTGAAATTCAGTCTCAGTTGAAATCATCTGTGTGAAATTGGTGTTGTTTCATAAAGTACTTTTAGTGTGAGCTTATTAAAAAAAAATTATGTCATCACCAAAAAGAAAACTGAAATTAAGGTACTGCTGACAAATCCGGTAAATGATACTTTATCACAACTAACAGGAAACCTCTAGATTTAATGTGTTACTGACCATTATGTATAGTTTGTTTGTATTTGTGCTGCACGTCATCATTTTTCCTTTTCGACCTTTATTATGGTTCTGCTGTGGGACTGTCCTTCCAGACTCTAGTAATGTGCTGCCTGTTGTAATCAAGAGTTTGCAAATACCCAAAGGCATCATTCATGTTGCATAGATGATTACATTGCTGTAATCTCAGATATCTTTTATTCTTTTACTGATGCTATTGCCTTGTTTAGTTTAAGTACAGCTTATAATTGAACTATATTGGTGATTTGTTTTTTATTAGTTTATGTTGAGAGCTTAAATAGAAGGCCGAATGGCTAATTTTGTGGTTTGTTGATCAGGTGGGTACAGTTCTTCTCAGCTGTGCCGTTGTGTGTGACCTCTTTTGGGTATTTGTTTCTAATAAGTTGTTTCACGAAAGTGTGATGATTGTGGTAAATAATCATCCTCCTCATTTCAATTCATATGTCATTTTTGACCTCCTGAATGGGGAAAAAGGAACTTCAAATACTGAAGAGTTGTTTCAATTGTCCAAATCTATCCATTTGTAGCACATGGTGATTAAAGTGGTGAGGATGGTATTCCGATGCTACTGAAGATCCCTCGCATGTTTGACCCATGGGGTGGTTACAGCATCATAAGATTTGGTGACGTCCTTCTACCAGGAGTGCTTATAGCTTTTTCACTCAGGTTTAATCTCTTCATCCCTTTCTTCACACTTATATGGAGATTTTCTCCCATTGGTGCATTGTACTTCCAAGCTTGAACTAGATACATTTTGTGGGCAATGTTGGCTTACTGATTAGGTAAGAGACAATAAACAATATCACTTTCTCTTCTAAGTTTGAGGATATTATATTTTTGGAGCAGTGAAAGATAATTAATAGGTAATAAAGAATCAAATTTTCTATTTTATTCTTGCCATCATGTTAATGTGTATACATTGAGCTTTTCAACAGAACTTAATTTCTTTTTTTTAAATGGCAGCCCTTCTGATTAAATAGATGGCACTGAACTTGGTGGATGGACATGGCCAGCCTGCACTGCATTACATTGTCCCATTCACGTTAGGTAATTTAGTTGCACCATGTGGTATGAAATCATTTGGAAAGCCACATTGAGGAATATTTCTAATAACCTGCCAAAATCTACACGTTCATGCAGGGACTTTTCTAACACTGGGGAAGAAGAGAGGTGATCTGAGGGTTCGATGGACGAGAGGAAAACCAAAAAGACCCTGCCCCCGTATTCAACTCCAACACAGTCCTGAACTGAATGAAGAAAAATAATGCTTCTTTCTTGTACCAATTATGGGGTAGAGTTTGTAGTGTATTTCTAATCCTTGAGAATATGTTGAAAAACCAACCTGTCAAGCTTAGTGTAACATGAGATGTTGTCTCAAGTCCTGGTGATGTTTAAATTAAGCTAGGGACTAATTATGAAGCCGTCTCATGTCATGTTTCTTCGAAGAAAAAGCATATCCTTTCAGTTCTAACCCTTCTTGGTTTTCGCTGTCACCATTTCTCATTATCCATGAAAATCTGACTGCCTTGTCATGTTTTCAGGGATCTGTAGAAAATTTCAGCTTCCGTGGATATCTTTGGCAGTTCCTTATGTGTCCCGTCCCTCCACAATCAGGCGACCGTATAATAAACTAGTTTGCTTATACGATGTTGTTTCAGTTTTGTCATTATTAATGAAAGGAGCCTAAAAATTTTTTTTACCAGCTTCTCTTATTGCACGAGTTTGACATTTGAATTGAAAGGGACATTACTATCTTTGCCTTTTTTTTGGATGCCCCAAGCAGTAGTTGATGTGTTCATTACTTATGGTGGACTGGAATGTTATTATAAATTTGCACGCCGTGGTTTTGCTGTCCAGCACCAGATAACATTTTAATAAAGAAATACACCCAAGAGAGAGAGGGAGATAGGTTTCAATCACGTGGTTATTCAAAGCATCTTCTGGTGAAGCGCACCTGACTCAGCTCTCGTTCCCGGATGCCCGCCCACCATTAGGGATGATTACATCTGGTTCGCTTCATTGTTTTTGGTTTTTACAAATAATATTATAGTTTGTTCATTTGTAACAATTATGTCCCTGATTCCTTGTAAGATAGATACCTTGAGGATATCTTATTTATTTTTTGGAGGGTTGTTGTTCAATGAAAAAAATGGACTTATTTGTAAGAATATAAAAAGTGTGGGACTTATTTGTTATTATGTTCACGTGATTTCTTTTGCCATGGAATGGCCAGCTGGGTGGTGGGTCAACTGGCGGCTGCCTTACTGACACTAAATCAATGCCACCTGTCGAGATTGTGGTGGTATGGACGGTTGATATGATTACAACGTTAAGGTGGTCGGCACTTGATTCATTTTCCTTTGCCCCGGCGTTTGGCATGGCATGGCAGGGAGGGACCAAGAGTTGGCGAAGTGGGGCTAGTTTTGCACGTGGTTCCGGGGCTCGAAACCAACAGCCCCCGACTTTTCCACGTAACGTTAAAAGCTTTTATCATGCGGCCCCACTTCTCCATTCCTCTTTTCATCATCTGAATATCATGCCAAAATTTAAACAATTATCGCATCACATGATTCAATGTCCCCTAATTCCCACCTTATTTCATAGTTAAAACTAAACATTTGTATGTAAAAATATGTAAATTTTTTAAAAAAAATTATATTTATTTAAAGAAATTAGCTTATAACACACGTTCGTGTGCCCGCGCGTGTGTATATACATAAAAATAATTATATATTTTTTAAAATATGTAATAAAATATTTAAAATAATTAACCATCAGAAACATTTGACCGGAGACATGTCTGAATGTCGGTGCATGTGTAATAGTCAGTACCATGTTTAAATCGAGGATTATGTTTTATGGCAAAGTTGTATATTCAATCAAGTACTGCAGGGAATCGACCTCAATGTCCCAACCATGTGACAAGGTCGCAATAGTAATTTCGCTTCATTTATTATTATTATTATTATTATGTCATACATAGCCGTTGTCTATGTGCTTACTGATGACGCGTCACTTTCTCAACGGTCACAAAAACGGTCATTTTGTGGCTGTGATTCAGCGACCGTTTGAAGAAACGTCCCGTTACCTAACCTTATCAGAAAGGAATTCGGTCACTTTACCGGAAATGACCATTTTACCCTTCAAGAGACTGGCAGAAATGCTGCGAACAACGTTCTCAAAATAGTAAATCAAATCACAACCGTCCAAACGAAAGAAAGTGATTTTGATTTCAGGCCAACGAGACATTGATTCAAAACAGAGCTCAACCTCCAGCTTCATGTGAGCCTTAGGGCGTGTTTGCATGAAACCAGAAAGGGCCTACTGTTTTCCACTTTAAGGCTTTAATCATATGCATTGAACAAACACAATCAACACAATTTTGGACCACAGTATTTTTTTTTATTCTGATTAGGTGAATGATCATGATCAGATGGCCCAGAACAGCTAATCAAATTAACATTTTGATATAAGCAAAAACACAGTATACAAATGACTCATTTATTGGAAAAGGAAAATGAGCATGACACTGTAGGAGATAAGAACAAAAGTGACAGTGAACCAACCCATACCTGTCAACGTCTCTATGCCCTTTCCAGAACAATCCTTAATGATGATACTTCTACAATAATCTAAAGAAAAAAAAATACCCATTAAAGCTTGCCAATTATTTGATTAAAATAATTTAATCATAACCAAAAAGAAAATCAAAAGGACAGATGTCTGTTGCCCACAAAATACAATGGTTTGTAATGACACATCTTATCTATAAAACCACCCTTTATCTTCAGCTTTCTCATTGCAATTGCATAGCTTAGCCGATCTTACTTCTCGAGAGAAAAAGATTCTTCTCTTGGCCGTGAAAGGAGAGAAAGAACTGAGAGAGTTTCAATGGAGGGTAAAGAAGAAGATGTTAAGCTTGGAGCAAACAAGTTCTCGGAGAGGCAACCTATTGGGACATCAGCACAGACAGACAAAGACTACAAGGAGCCACCACCAGCGCCATTGTTTGAGCCTGGCGAGCGCGCGTCATGGTCTTTCTATAGAGCTGGCATAGCCGAGTTCATGGCTACCTTCTTGTTCCTCTACATCACTGTCTTGACTGTCATGGGTGTCTCCAAGTCTAACACCAAGTGTGGAACTGTTGGTATCCAAGGAATTGCTTGGGCCTTTGGTGGCATGATCTTTGCTCTTGTTTACTGCACTGCCGGTATTTCAGGTTAGCCCATCAAAGTTCATTTTTTTTCTACTTTTTTTTTGTTTTGATAAAACAATGATCTTTTTGAGAGTTTTATTGCGTATTTATGTTAGTTCTTTATACATCCTGTTACGGGGCTTAATTTTTCTGGGCAATTCTTGGATTTGATATCTTGCAAGTGACTTGCTTTTTCATAGTAACCTTCCATATGTTTTAGGTCGTATATTTGTGGTTTGGTTTTAGTTTCTGCTTCTGCTCAAAAAATTACGTACGGATTACCTAGTTCTCTAGCTTTCGCTTGCCATGGTTGTGATGTATCTGCATATCCCTTCTTTGTACTATGATTGGGAGTAAGCTATCTAAATTTGCAAGCTTGAACGTCTGTATGTCAGAAACTTTCGTTTTTACTGGCTTTTATCCTTTTTAATAAGTAGATATATAGCGTTTCATGCTCATTGTTTACGAGGAGAATGTGAATGCTGTTGTTTACGAGGAGAATAAATAGATCTGTTTTGTCATTTCATCAGGAGGACACATCAACCCAGCAGTTACCTTTGGTCTGCTGTTGGCAAGGAAACTTTCCCTCCCAAGGGCTCTTTTCTACATGATCATGCAATGCCTTGGTGCCATCTGTGGCGCTGGTGTTGTGAAGGGATTCGAAGGTTCAAAGAACTATGAGATGTTGGGTGGTGGAGCCAACTTTGTTGCTCATGGCTACACCAAGGGTGATGCCCTTGGTGCTGAGATTGTTGGTACCTTTATTCTTGTTTACACCGTCTTCTCGGCTACTGATGCCAAGAGAAATGCCAGAGACTCTCATGTCCCAGTAAGTAAAATATATCTTCCCTCTGATAGTGTTGTTCTGGTTTCATTTCTACTACGTCTTTGTAATGCTAGGCAATATTTTTCCTCTTATATGTTGTCCTGGTTTCATTCCTACGTGTTTGCTGTGCTAGGCCTGTGCAGTTTGAAGTCTTCCTCTCTAGTGATTGTTATCCCTAAACTTGTAAAAATAAAGTAGTTTGTGGTGGCCAAAGCTTTGGTTCTCTCGTATGGTGGTTGTTGAATGGTGGTTTGCCTGGTGGGTTTGTCTTTTTGTAAAGTGATCAGCTTTTGGTGGGTGTAGAGGGGCAGTAAATTCTTATATTTTAATGACGCTTGCACATGCTTATTTTGGTTGTTTGTGTGACGTGTGAAGTGCTTTTGGCAAATGCTTTTCCTAATCCTAATAATGGATTGTAGACTGTAGAACCTGAATGGCTAGCTTGACCTTTAGTACATATTTCCCTGTTCAATCGAGCGGAAGTGGCAACATACTAGATTAGTATAGGCTCTGATTGGCTGGGGACTCTGATTTTGTTGCAGATTTTGGCTCCACTTCCTATCGGGTTCGCCGTGTTCTTGGTACACTTGGCCACAATCCCCATCACAGGAACTGGCATTAACCCAGCTAGGAGTCTTGGAGCTGCTATCATCTTCAACAAAGACCGTGCCTGGGACGACCACGTAAGATTTACAATCTCTATACTCAACCATTCGTGTTTTCTTGTCTATTTACTACTTGCAGAATTTATACTACTACTACATACATGCATACTCAATAATCCATCTCTTTTGTTTGCAGTGGATCTTCTGGCTTGGACCATTCATTGGAGCTGCACTCGCTGCTGTTTACCACCAGGTAGTCATCAGGGCCATCCCATTCAAGAGCACCAGGGCTTAATAGTTTTTTTCTTTTTAGTCTTTCATATTGTTTGTTGTTGTGTTTCTTCTTCAATCTATTTATCTAGTTCTTTGCTGTGCTTGTGAATTGCTTTTCAATGGAGGATTCTTTTCTATTTAGCTTGTTTGTCTGCTGCTGCATGTCTCATCTTAAACAAAAACTTCTACCAGAATCAGGCACTTGCTTCATCTCATTTGCTTCTCCAAATGTTAATTAATCAGGCGATTTTTTCAGATTTTTTAAATTTTAATTATTGTAATAAAACTGAAATTAAAAATATTCATGAAATAAATTTATTTTATAATTTATAAGAAATAATTAATAAAATAATTTCAATATTATATTGAATTTAATAACAAAAAGAAATTATGATATTTCTTAATAAATTTTATAATTTTAAAATTATACAAATTAAAATATATATTTTTATATTAATATTTAAACTATGATCATAATTTTTTAAAAATTAAATTATTATAATTTTAATTAAAATAAAATTATATAATATATATTTTTTAATTTTAAAGAGTACGGTAAAATTAGACAAATCATAAAAATTAGATTATGTCTAATCTATTGAAAAATGGAAGGTTTTATTTATTTTTTATTAATTAATTAATAAAAAAATTATAAAACTAATTTAACATAATTTATTAAAATTTAAATTTATGAATTTTTTAACAAATTAAATTTGGCATTATCAGTGGCCCACGTAGGCCTTCTTTTTGCGGCCCGGCCCAACCTTGTTAAAGCAACGGTGGATAAGTGATATGAAAGGAATAATTTTTTAATATGTTGCCGTTAAAAATATTAATAATATGGAAAATGATTCCGTGTGTTGAGGACTACCGTAATTCCTTATACTCTCTCACCCTCACTCGTTATCTGAAAGTCTAGAAACCGTTCATGCGGTGTCAAATATACGGCTCTGATTACACGTAACATTTTATAATCACACATCATGCGGTATCACGAGGGTCTTCCCATTTCCAATAATTAATCACTTAATTATGTCTTTGATTACAATTAACTCTTAATTATTTTTCTCTCTTTAATAATAATAATAATAAATAGAAAAATTGGAATTCTTTGAAATTTTTCTGTCTGCATTTCTTCTGCTTTGGTCTGAGCCTTTTGAGGGTCTTTCCGCTGTGGAGATTGGCTCGACATTCACTTGTACACTGTAAGTAATGATATTGGTTTTGCTTCGTTTTTGTTTTTAATATTTCGACAGTGATTTTTGAGCTGAAAAGTTGGTGACTTTAGAGATTATTATATTTGATTTTTTTGTAAATTTTTGGTTTTATTTTTGGGCTTTAATGAGCGGTTGAGTTGGTGATTAATGAATATGAAGAGGGTTATTCGAGTTGTTGCTTAAATTTAGATTAATCTTGCGTTTCCAGTTATGGGATTTTGTTTTGCAGGTGAAGTTTTGAGTGATTTTATTATTTATTTTTTGAGGCTTTGATTTTGTTTCAATTATTACAATCCTCCTAATTTTTTGCTTTTTTTTTCTTAGATATATGAATGCATGAGTTTATAGATCTGTGTTGAAAGAGCGTGTCGTGGATTCTTGAGCGTTGAGCATCTAGTGTTGCAATAGCTTATAAACATGGGTGTTTAAGTGAGGATCTCACTTGTATTCTTATGCTAGTACAAGATATGCCCTCTTTTTGGATATTAAAATTGGGCTTGAAATGGGTTGCTCGTTATTAGAATTGTTAAGTCATAAGTACAATGTCTAATGGAGAAGAAAAGGATACCGAAACACCAATGTTAGTGCATCTTGGTATAGCTGTTTTGTTAAGGAAAGGAACCTGATTTGTTTGTTGCAATGGGCCTTGTGTTCAAAATGTGCTTGCATAGAAAAATTATTGTTGTATATTCATCTGATTCATGTTTGGCAGCTATGATTCTTTCGAGGCTTGAAATGGTGGGTATGTACCATGTCATTTCAAACTGTCATAATTAAACTCAGCATGTTATGGCATTTTTTCTTGTTCACTGCAATTTTGATGTGAACATTGTTTATTTCGCATTTTTCAGTGTGAGATGTTCATTAGTGAAAATGTTTCAATGTTAAAAAACCTTGAACTGAATATTGCTAATATTTTTGGAGCATGTCATGTTGTTTTTCCATTAATTGTCCCATACAAAATTTGTCACTTAAGCATTTTTTTGCCATTTCTAACAAGAAAATTTTTTTATTTGTTATCTCATTTCAACTACTGACTAAAAATGCTGTTGCTGTGCTTAATGGTTCTGAAATTTTTCTTTTTCATGAAATTACTGATTGATGACTTCTCAAGCAATCTTCTTTTGATTGTAATCCTTTGTATTCCAACTTTATTTAAATGCCATGTGTTGTTCCTTTAATGTAATAGTTTTTTGGTACAAGTTTATAGTAAAGCATGCATCCTGATTATTTGCAGTTTCTTTCAAGTCACCGTCATTCTCCAGCTGGGACTTGATTCATTGGAAAAATTGCGAGTTTTAATTTTGATCATTAAGTTGGCATGCATGTGGCATTTTATTTGTAGTCAAGCCGGGATTTTAAGTTGGAATTTGCTGTTCTACTGTCATTTTTTTTTGCATAAATATGCCTTTGTCTTGGGGGAAATCTTCATCTAAAGAAGAAAAAGAGAAAGTGAACAAGGAAAGTTTTATCAATGCAATACACCACAAATTTAGGAGTGCATCAGAAGAAAAGTCCAGCTATAGATCAGGAGGCTCACAAAGATGTTATAATTACACTGTTCCAGAAAGGGGATCCTTGTCCTGGGTACGGTCAAGATCACTGTCACCCTCTAAAATGTATCAACGCTGTCAAAATTTGGGCACACTGATTCAGGAATCAGTGAATCAACAAAACCAAGATTTGACAGAGGTTCCAAGCCTATTATGTTCTTGCCCCTACCAACACCTGGATGTGTCTCTAATAGGCTGGATCCTGTTGACACAGGGAGATTTAGCAACAGCTTCTGTTTCTAGTGACAGCTCCACAGATAGTGATGACCCAACTGACTCTCGTCTCAGTCCTCTCACATCTGACCATGAAAATGGAAACAGAACTGCTGTGACCAGCCCTTCAGGGTGAGTTTATGTCTTTTTCATTGAAAATCATATTGATGGTGTTCTTCAGGATGATATCTCTATTGCCCTCCCTCTGATAAATTTTGTTGTAACCTTTACTCAAGCATGATGCAAAAGGTTAAATCTCCTGTTATTAATCAGAAGAGCTCTGGAGAGACATTGAAACCAGTAAATTTATCTGACAGGAAATTGCACTGCTAAGTCGCTTAAGACATCCAAATATAGTGTGTTATTATGGATCTGAAACTTTAAGTTCTTTTTACTCTTCAATGTTATTTCTGGTAATGTTGACAAGCTAGCTGCTGTCAGTTTTGAGGGTTTGAAAAGAAAAGTTTGGGTTGTTTGTCCTAACTTTTGAGGCATGTACAAGTTATTATTCTAAACAAGTGGATCAGTGGTAATTTTTTTTTAAGTGCATTGATTATTCAGGCCGTAAAGAATACAAATGGTTGTATTCTTTTCAAACCCTCAAAACTGACAGCAGCTAGCTTCTTTTGTGTTCACAACACTTCTTTTGTGAATTAAAGTTTGTTGTAAAAGGTTTTCTCTCATCAATTTTTTTCTTCAGGCCATAACATCGTTCCATTGCTGTACTGATGATCTTGGACATTATATTTGATGCTTTTGGTGATTACTTATAGAGGAAAGTATGAAAGCCCCAAGCTTTTTAGCTTAATGACTACAGAAAATCAAGCATGAGCCACTTGGTTGTGTCATGATAAACTACGTTGTGGTGTGAAGTGCAAACATTTATATTTTGACCCTCTGAATTAAATTTTTTGACCAATTTCTTCTTCACTCAGTGATGCCAATACTCCATGGAACGTGTCATGCCCTGCTTCTCCTATTGGGAGTCCTCTTTTACATCCAAGGTCACGGCAGCATCCCAATGCAAGGATATCTCCTCACACTGCATCTGGTTCATCCACTCCTCTCACCGGTGGAAGTGATGCTATCCCATTTCATCATTCCAAGCAGCCAATAACCTACCTACATGAAGGCATTGGGATGGTCCTTAGGTCCCAAAACAGTTTTCACACTAGTGCCAGCAGCCTGTATCAAGATCCTAACCCTGACATCTTTCGAGGAATGTCACGAGACTCTCATTTCAGGGAGATAATTTCCTCTGATGGGAGTGCCCTTGGAAACCAAGTTGGATGACCTGGCCGTGGTGACTTCAGGCAGTTCTGTGATGGGCAGCCAGTATTGGCTGATCATTTGTCTCGGCTGCTGTCCAAGGATCATGGAAAGTTGAACCTTTCTCTGGACTTGAATCCAAACTCATTAATGCTTGGACGAACTAATAGAATATAGTCCTCAAATGAATCCTTTATAATTTCTTCTGGCATTGTAATTCCTGTCTGATGCTCGAGGTTGGTTTTGTAATCACAATCATGTTAGAGAATACCCATGTGTACAAGAAGTTTACTGAAATGATTGGGTCTTCCACAAGCTTGAATGGCAGAAGATTGACATTAATTTCTGGCAGCCCTGGTATCCAATACATCCTGTTCAGTAGAAAGAACGACTGGTAGAGGAGTTACTGCTCGAACAGTGTACAGATCTGGGACATTTGAAGCAAGATGGACTGTACATTGCAGATACTTCAAATCAGCTGTTCTTTCAGTGTAAGAAAATTTGCCTTTGTAAACAACTGTGTATTTTCCATACAAGAAAAACACGAGTTGGAAGAGTTGCTGCCAATGGGACTCTTTCTTTGTTTGTCCTCCCCTAGAATGTCTGGGTAGAAATATATCATCTTGTGATTAAAACAAAAATTATATTTGTATAGAAGGCTGGGTGCCGAGTTAGAGTTCAGATTCTGTGAAGATGGCAGACTCTGCCTAACTAAGATCTGCATCAATTTTTTGGTATCGGTTCGGTTCGGTGCGGCAGGTAGCAGCTAGACCAAGAACTTGTTTAAGGCAGACTGTGCTACTGGTATTGTTGTAATTATTTTACACATGAAGTGAATTAAAGAAGTATATTTCAACCTGTACTTGTTAAGACTCTGGACATTTATCTGAGCTCAACCTTTTGGAAGGTGAATACAGCACAAATTTTGAACGGCCGGCATTTGAAGATACTAGTTATTCTTTGAAGGAAACGACGACTGCAAATTGGGATTACTAAGAGCATAATAAATTGCCCTTTTGGTACAGTTCCAATAAAGAGGGCTCGGTTTACATCTAATGATAAATTAGTTATAATCACATATAACTTACTTGTTAGCAGCTTATCATTCAACTGTTGAGAATCATAACCCATCAGTACATGAACAACTGAAAAAAAATCAACAGAGCTGTCAAGCTAAGTTACAGAATTAACTTGTGTGGTGAGGAGGAGGAGTTCTCAGTGCCAAGGACGAAGGAAACAGTCTTCCCATTCGATGGGAAGTGCCCATTATTCCGAAGAACCTTTTCGTCAAGGCAGCTTAAACATTAAAGCAACTTAAAACTCTCATGGAGTCCAGGAAAGTACGATTTCCCGATGAACAGTACTGGGGGGTTCTTCTTTTATGGACGTCCTCCCCCGTGGTTGCGGACATTAATGGTCACGAGAAGGATTCTGACTTTGAATCCTTCTTTAATGTGAAAGTAGACTCTCCAGTTGTCCACTAATTACGAGCAAAAGCTGGAAGCGGAAAGCTTTGGTTAAGCACGTTGACCATTCACGAGCTGAAGGTCTTTGAACACATTCATGTTGGGGCCTATTGCTGTAATTGACTGTGCAAATGAAATTAGACCCACTGTCTATAAAAATAATAAATAAATATATAAAATTATTTTATTATATTAATTATAATAATATAATAAAATTATTTAATTAATAATAATGTGATAATATAATGTAATAAATAAAAAAAAATTAAGATAAATTTTTTATTATTTTATTTAAGTAAAATCTATCATAATTTTTTAAAATTATAACATATAAATTTAATTTTATATTTTTATTATATTATTATAATTTATGTGGTGATAGGATAAATTTATCTATTTTTTTTTGTAAAAATACAATGTTAAATTGCTAGATAAAATACAATTTAAATACAAGCCTCGTGATTTGACAAATTAGATATTGAAATTATCCAAGATCTCTTGCAATTAGATAATGATCAGGGAATTTTGTATCACACGTCTGTCTATACACGGACGGTGTCGATGAAAAGGGCCTGCGCATGTAAAGCATGATGATGGGCGTCTTTTTTTAACTTTCTGCCTCGTGAAGCATCCAATGAATTAATTGCTTTGCCGCTATGGCTCTTCTCTGTAAGGCCAGCCAGCCTGCCTCCCTCCCTCCATGTCCATGTGTTTCTTCAACTACTTCCCCGTCCATAATCCATTGGCCTGGCCGCCTCTCCTTCCATATTCGTGTTATATCTCTTTCATGATTCCGGCAAGTAATTAATACTGAAATTGACTTGCAGCTTAATGTCGATCTTCCACGGTTGCTAGAGGCCATTTTAGCCTACGTTTTGACTTCTCAACAACCACGCGTGAAAGAGAAAAGGTTTGAAAATAATTCTGGAAAACCCCGTATTTTCTATTGAGGCAGTGACATCACCGATGACAACATACATTAATTTAAAAACTATTGCCAGTATGTTCTTATTGAGTGAAGAGAGCAGTGCATACATAAATACATACCCAAGTGTGAAAAGAGAATCTTGGTCCTTGACATTACAGCATGTGCAAGCAAGAAGACACCGATCCTACACATGATTTTGTTTCCATGCTAGATTATTATCTCTCAATGCACACCAGCTACCATTTCACTCCCCCGCTGCTGTTACGTACCATTAATCAGAGAATTTTGGCCACCTTTGCATATCTTTTCCACGATTGGCTTCAGCTCCCTCGGGTAAACATTCATCAGGAGCCCATGCTTCATGAATAATGTCAGCGACATCTTTTGCTCCACGCGGTGGCCTGGCACCACAGTCAGACGGTGGCGCAACAGAACTTCCGCCGCGATCGACTTCATTTGTAAATAAGCCAAATCCTTTCCTAAACAAATTCTTGGGCCTGCATTAAATGCCACAAACTTGTATTGATCCAGTACTTCGTATCTTTTACCGTCTGCTGACAACCACCTTTCTGGTTTGAACTCCAAGCAGTCATCACCCCATATGAATTTCATGCGACCAATTGCGTATATCGAGTATGTAATCGTTGAACCGGCCGGAACAAAAGTTCCGGTGGGCAAGACATCATCGGAAATTACATGCTTTGAATCTTGCGGCACTGATGGGTACAACCTTAGCGTCTCGGATAATGCTGCCTTGAGGTAGATCAACCGATCCACTTCCTCAAACGTCAGGGGTTCCTCCATCCACCTGGACACGTCACTGCCACGTGTCTCCATTACAACGGTGCAGATTTCCGTGACGATTTTCTCTTCCACTCTTGGATTCTGACCGACCAACCAGAAAAACCAGCTCAGCGCGACGGATGATGTGTCACGTCCAGCGAGGATGAAATTGAGTGCCACGTGCTGCAGAAATGCGTCTGAATACGACTCCTTTTTCTTCATAAACCTAGACAACAAATCATCATGTGGGGTCCCACCTTGTTCCCGACTCGCTAACTCAAGCTTACGTGTAGTGATGATGTCGGATAGGTAGGAATCTATGTGTTCAAGGCTTTGGCCCATGCTAACTTCCAAGCCAAGCCGAAACAATTTTTTCAGCTTCCAGACACCTTGCGGTAAAAGAAAGCGTTGAAGCGTGGTTTCAGTGGCTCGATCAAAAGCCACAGCGAAGCTGTTTTCCGGAAACCCCGGGGACAGCGTCTGTGGGTCCTTACCAAAAGCCAAGCCACATATGTTATCGAATGTCATTCGAAGCAGAAGATCTTGAAGATCAACCGGCTTGGCTTCAAGCTGAGCCGTTTCAAGAACGGGACAAAATCTATACTTAATGGCTCTGCTCACCCACCGAGCCATGGCTTGGCGCAAAGTCCTGGTGGTGAATTCCAGTGCAGCAGTCTTACGCTGGAATAGCCACGTATCGCCATCAGTATTGAAGATCCCATCACCAAGCAAATCATGGAAAGCAGCCTGCCAAATTGGACCCTTGGGATAGTTATCAAACCTGGCCTTCAAAATGTGCTCCATATTTCTAGGATCGCACGTGACAGTGACGAGGCCCTGCTTCCGGCTTAAAAAAGGAATGGCAGAGGTGCATGTCTGGTACGTGCCGCCACAAGCACGGAGGTTCTCCGAGATCCAGTCGTGCATGCGGTGAGAATTATGGATGAGTCCAGGGAGACTACCAAATATAGGCCAGATACGTGGACCACTCTTTGACCGTGATATGAAACTGAACCAAAGTAAGTAAGCCGCTACAGCGGCTAAGATCAATAAGGCCGCGGATACATCCATGGAACGTGTACGTCAGTACAGCAGATAATTCTTTCTAGAGGCCAATTCCCTGAAGTAATACGGAAAATCAAACTCCACTAAAACAAAGAAAAGAAAACCTGAAAGCAGTGTCAGCACGTAAACCCAAAAAAAAAGAGTATTTGGTGGAGTGTAACCCTCAAGCTTTGGATATGTGAATGCGTAGCTATGACTTCAACAAATGGATAGAAGAAACGAAACCCAGATCAGATTGTTGAAGTAACAGTGACTGGTATTTGTTTCTTGATCAGTAAGAAGAAGAAGAACTGAGCAAATGGTTTTTGAGATGTGAAGAAGAAGAAGAAAGAGAGGAAATAAAAGAGAAAAAGTTGAAGGAAACAGCGAGTAGTGCGTGCGTTAGGAGAGTAGAAAGAGAAGAAAAGCGATTCATAGGTAGAATTAGTGAAGCAAATTAATGAGGCGTGATGGAGTGTTGTTGAACACTTCAATCTCTTTGTTTGTTTCTCTCTTCTCTCTCAAGGAATCAAGACCCTAACCAGTTATAGACACTCAGCCATTCATGATCAACTGGGGTTGTTGAAATAACAAGGTAAAAACAGAAGCAACCACGTATGCTTTCCGGCAATATGAAAAGCATTTTGGTTTTCCATACGTAAACCAAACCCCTATATATTAACATAAACACAGCCATAAAGTCATGGAGAGTGGACACTATGTTTGTGATTCCTACAAGTCATTTTCTCTCGCTTTGCCCGTAGAAGAAATACCCATCATGCAACTAGCTACATCTACATCGTCGTCGTCGTCGTCGTCATCAAAAACAAAACAAAAGCTCACCTAATTTTGCAGGGAAGTCCTCCTCCCACCTTAAATTCTAGCATTAAATGAGATTAGTTGAGGAATTGTACATGTACTTGTACATATTTGCCTGCATTTTTAAGGTATCATACGATTCTATGTGGCCGGTTAAGAGGCTATTAATTTGTGCATTGAGAATAACAGTGAAAAACAAAGTGAAATGCAGAGGGGGATTCGTGTTTCAGAGGAGGGATTACGTACGGTGGATTTTTATTATAAGTTTCAATTCATTCACGCATGTGACCCGGTTGGGTTCGGCGAGCAACTGGAACATTCAATTACGAACTGCCTCAATAATGCCCGTTTTACGACGTCGTTTTTTTGCCCTTACCTATCCAAAAGTCAAAATTACAACTCCATTTTTTAAAAATTGTTCCTTACCTTGGATTCAAAAATTGGAACAGAATATCTTCCTAAACGTGTTTGGTGAGGCTGAGGCTGAAGCTGAAGACTCCTCTTTAACCTCATCTATCCCGAATAATTTTAATGATAGAATTTGGTGCTTTTCCTATAATTCAACTCTCTCAAAAGTGTCGGATGGTATTATTTAATTAACGAAAGATATAAAAAAAAATTATACTTATTAATAAAAATTTTTAAAAATAAGAAAATTAAATAAAAAAATTATTTTAATTTTAAAATTTTTATTAATAAATGTAGTTTTCATTTATAAGAGAATTTCATTATATTATTGTAACTTTATCTTTTTTAATTTTTTTTGTGTTTTTGTATCACTTTCAATGCATTGCACCATATTCAAAATAATAAAATTTTTGTATATTTTGAGTAATGCAATCCTTTAATTATATTTTTATCGTGTTTATATTGATTTTATTATTATAATGAATAAAAAATATATATATAATTCCTTCGATCAAAAATACGTAATTTTATTACGCACTTTAAATAGCATTATAATATACGGCATAATCGATATTATCAATACAAGAAAAAATAAATATTTTTATTTAATTTAATATTTAATTAAAATTCTCAAAACTTTAATCGTAGCGATGGTTCGTCTTCGACATTATAATTTAATTTTTATTTATATATAATTTTATTAATGATAATATATGATTTTTATTCTAAATCCAATTAAATGAAAGAGTGTCGGTCTCTCAATTAGCCAAGGAATGCGATCCCAATGAATGTGATGCTACATTATGAACAGTCCTAAGCTTTTGATGCTGAAAATGAGGCCAAAGGTTTAGAATTGAACCATCCATAACTTGGTAAACCTCGTAAATCAACATGGTATTACCTAATTAATTAAGTGTAATGACTACGGTGACTGATGTCCAGTTAACTACTAACACGTGCACCAGAATACAGAAGGCTTAATGGGCTTTTAACCATTGCGTCCCTCTGTAAATTTGGGAAGTATCAGTTTGGTTCTTAACATTTTGTCATTTCATAATCTATTTCACTTTAGTCCCTTCTATTTCGTTTTAGTCCTTTGATTATAATTCTTTTTAACAAATTATAATGAATGAACCCAAATTTTTGAATATCTTTTAAAAAGGCACAAATTATAATAAATTTTATTTTTCATTCGTTCGTTACATAGATTAAGAAGACTAAAATGAAATATAAATTAAATAAATACATAATCTTTTTTTAAAAAAATTTCAAGAACAACAACAACGACAACATAAATTTATGAGCATTGCACGGCACATCGTGAATGAGAAAGTGTCACATGTCATGTTAGAGATATAAATATATGTATGTCCCACAAGGAACAACAATAATGGAAATCAATAATTAAATCTAGTAAGTTTTGATAGATATGATAAGTTGAAGAGCCAAATTAATTAGTTCAAAAATGTAGGTATTCATACTTTTTCTTCTTTCAAATCCAACCTTTCTCGACATAGTGTTAGCTATGTTATCCTAACAACTAAATTGGAACAAAATAATCCACGATCTGCTAAGAATGATAGATGTTTCATCATACCCCAAGCAAAATACTTAAAGTTTAATTGAAGTGTATGGACCTATTTGACATAAATGGATATTATCATTCAAGCATTATAAAAAGGCCAAAGAACCAGGGATGTAAATTTTATTATTCCTCATCAGCATAATAATTGTCTTAGCAAGATGTTGCACTGCAACATGGCCAATAAAGGTTGCTTCGTTTTGGACTTCCTGGCGAGAGAGAGTGATGATATGATGGAATTAAAAGATGGGAGCCCACTTCAACTGTTTACCAACAAATTAAAAGCGCAAATCTAGGGCTAAGATTCCTCATGAACAGCCAAAAATAATTGTAATTAATGAATCAGATTGTAATTGACACACAGATCAAGGAGGGTTTGAAATCAGGTTTTGATTTAGACAGGCAACTGTGCTGTGGAAAGTAGACAAGTAATTGAGACAGTTGTTGTTGTTTTCTAGCAATTTACAGGTAAGATATTCAGACATGTAGATAATGTCAGTTCTTGACAATAATAGTAATAACAATAGTAATAATCGTCGTTATCTTTTCTTGTTTGTGACATTTATTTTTCTTAGCATTCCATTTATTTTGATTGTCTGAGCAGACAGTAAAAGGTCAATAATACGTATGGTTTTGGGGGCTGGGCTGACATTGTTGTAATTTCCGGGTGAGGGGAGAAGAAAACGAACCAGCTTCCAGGTATAGCAGCTATGATCTTCATCAAAGTGATTACTCTGTTGTCCGGTCTTCCTTACAAAACAAGTGGTTGCAGTCCCAGAAGATTGTTTCATAGTTTCAACCAACTTGAATTCATTCTACCCAGTAAAGAACTTGTGAGTGAATTTCATTAATGAATTCGTTAGCTTTCTATTCACTTGTGCTATACTTTGTGAACCTGCATCTGCAGCCAATAATGGTTAACTATAATGGACCATATTCATGCAATCAGTACTTGTACTTAAGACGTGGATCAGAAGGTATGGTAATCACCATTGGATGCTCGTTTTTTCCTTTTTTACTTGGCCGTAAAATGCACCTTGTCACTCATTGTATTACAACATCATTCATATAATTCAACTAAGGTAGACAATACAATATGCAAGCCCTGTGATTCCCATCTGTCACTCGTTGTCATCTACCACAATTATTCTCGTTTCAGCAGCTTTTCTTTCTTCTTTTTGCCCTTTCTTACTGTGGGGGTTAAATTGTGAAATATGTTTGAAACAAGGGTAAATCGCAAATACTTTGCCACTAAAGTTTGAGCAGCATAGAGAGCGACGAGCTTGGCTGGTGAAGGCTAGGAGAGCGATGGGCAAAGAGAAGAGGCAGCGGGCCAGCATTTACAGTGCCAGTGGATGCTTGCTTGGGTTGGATCATTTGAATGCTGAGTCTAGGGGTGAATTTGTCATGTGAGTTTAAATTTAGAAAGTAATTGATCACTCAATTCTTTTAAACCGACAATTATTTCATCTCGCACGAAAAATAATATTTATTTAATGAATTTGTCATGTGAATCAAATAATAATATTTAAACTTATATTCAATATTTTAAAAGTTAAAATTTTCTTTTATTGTTAATATTTTTTTATACACGTAAATTTATATTTTATTTAATAAATTTGTTACGTGAATCAAAAAAATAGCAATTGATATTAAATTAAACATTCAAAATTATATATATATATATATTTATTTATGAGTGAACGAAATTACCACAAAAGTTAAAATTTTAAAATAAGAACTGATGTAATCTTAAATTACTACTGGACATATATGATTTTAAAATTTTACCTTATATTAGTAATTATTAAATTATAAGATATGCTTACTTAACATGTATTTTAATAAATGTGACTTTTATCACGCATACATTTATAAATGATACAACATTCTATTTATTTATGTGTCTATATGCGCGTTAGCTCATGCATGCATTATCAAATTAAGTGTATGTCGACTCACTATATTTTGTCACATTATTCCAACCTGTGGATGAATTAAACTATTCAAAGTGGAAATTTCTTAGTGTTTTGACATTAATATGCTTACTTTAATTATGCGACAAAAGCTATTATTCGATCGTTGGACTTTACTTTGAAAGTGTAGTGTGCATGCAACAATAATATACATAATGCCCGTAATAATGCACACAATAATACACGTAATCGATATCTTATATTTGTGATATTATTGATAATGAGTTTGTCTATGGGTATATATCGTATATTTTAAAATTTTTTATAAAAATTTAAAATAAAATTAAATATTTAATATTTCAATTTTTTATAAAAAATGTACTAATGCATATACGTACCAGGACCCATTTGTATATTAAGTTTATTTATACAAATTAACATAAAATTATTATATTATCATTATATATTTATATAATCCTTTTTTTTGTAAAATTATAGAACATATGCAATGATATAAGTTATTTATGTGTATAAATTTTTATATCAAAGTGTTAGAGATTCTAAAATAATGGATGCATATGTATGCAAAATAGAAGCATTGGCACCGGGGCTTTAGCTTCACAATATATTGTTTTATGGTCGTGACTCGAATTAAAAGACAACTTTTTAATATATTGTTTTATATTTTGATTCAATTTACACCTTTTATTAAGTTTAAAGTTAATCTAACAAATATAAATGAAGTAATATGGTGAATAAAAGTGTTCATACGAATGCATATGTTATGCATTCGCATATACACACACACACACACCACACACACGTATGTGCGATGATTTTTAAATACAAACACATTATTGAAATTTATTCTAAATTCTCTTATCATTCTTATAAAGATTTTTTTTGTATTAAAATTAAAATTTTTTCTTGCATTAAAATTTTAGATTTTAATCATATGCTAAAATCAAAAAAATAATTTTTAATAAACTTATAATATTTAGGAATATTAAATTTTATTTTTATTAATACACAATGTAAATAAACAATTAAATACTTTATTTTATTCGAGAGAGAATCGTGTCTACTTAATTCATGTGTATCATTGATCTAACGAAGACAAAATAATGTTTTAAGAAAAATTCTACTGTAACGTGACTTAAAAGCATGCTATCTACGTATTTATTTTTCCCTTTGTTCTGCATATTATCTTACTATTATTTATTACTTGTTTGATTTATCAAATTTGTTTGCTTTTCCTAACCGGTATTTTCTTGTGCCAATGCGAAACATTCCTGCGTAAAACCCCGAAAAGAATCCAACTACAGTCAAGATAACCGAAGGCAATTCGAATATATAACAATGGAGGTAAAACAAGGAAAGCGGGAGTGTTAAGAGAAGCTTCATGGACTGCAGGTAAATCAGTTTTACATAAACCGAGGTAAAAGCCCTTAATCGATCAACCTCTAATCATGGCCAGGCCAACGGCTGTGATTATGATGGTTGAAGGAAAACCAAATTTCAAATGGGTCCAAAAGGAAAGAGTGTAACCTGAGGGCTTAGCACGACGAGCCTGCTCACACACAATCAAATTTGCAGCTGAACCCAACAATGACAAGTTTCCAGCAACTGTGCTCACCCATGCCAAGATTAGCCACGCCTTCTTCTCTTCAGTTTTTGATATAGCTGCTGCTGAAGCTGCAACTCTTGCTCCAAGCAGAAGAACTGAAACCAAGCATATGCATTCGTTTGAGCGATTCCAATTTGCATCGTTCAATTAAAAAAATGAAAATGAGATGAATATTGCATTAACGCACCAGTAGGTACATTTGAGGCAACATTTGAAAGAAGAAGAATGACAAGAGCAAGAACTGAAATCCCGGCAACGTTGTTGATTCGTGCATGGGGCTCCATTTGGTTCCATAGACTGCTGGGTATGCCTGTTTTGTTAAAACCTTCAACTGTAATAAACATTCCACAGAAGAATATCAAGAGAGAATATGAAACCTGCAGAGTCAAAACGAGACACAGATTAATTAGCTTAATTTGTCAAAGAGAGATATGACTCCTCATAAAATTGGAGATCTTAATTAATTACATTACCTCTCTCTAGACATGGCCCGGCATCCTTGAAATCAAGAACTATAAGAACAAGTGCTGCTGTTAGCGCAGACCATGACATATTTAAACCCATGAGCAAAGCAATTAACATTCCGAGAATTACGAGGTATGTGCAAGTTTTCCATGACAATCTCTTCAATCTCTTGTTCGAATCTTTCTTTTCTTCAGCAAATTGTTGTGGCAACCCCAGTTCGATATCCTTTTTTTTTCCGTACTCCCATTTTGAGAAGACAAATCTCCATCAGCCTCCTGGTCTTTAGAAGGAACTGACGCTCTGCACATATCACTTTCACTAAAACTTCTACGAAATTTACGATCTCCGCCCTTGTTCTCATCTAGATTAGAGAAGCAAGGAATTTTCGTGGATTCCGACGCAGGACCACGCGATTGGCATGTAGATTCATGTGAGAAACAACTCGAGCCTCGGTTTTCTTCAGAAATCCCTTCTGCATAAGCATTTTCATTATCTTTTTTGACAGACAACAACTTCCAATGCACGCATAAAAGAATCAAAGCATTCACGAACACGCCCACAAGCATAGAAGGAAGGATTCCAAGTAAGAACTGCCCAAACGAGATTCCACTTTGTAAGGCAATAACCAAGTTTTGGGGGTTGCCAATTGGAGTTGCAGAAGAGCCAACATTCGCACTAGAAGCCAAGGCAAGCAAGAAAGGATGAGGTGAAATATCATTTTGTCTTGCAGTTTTTAAAATGAACTCAGTAAGAACGACACAAGTAGTGTCGTTGGTGAACAAAGCACTTGATATTGCAGAAACAATGCAGATTCTGCAAAGCAAGTCTTTTGCTCCGCGACTCCTCCACGAAAGCAATATTCCCAGGTATTTAAACATGCCAGCTCTTTCGAGGTAAAAGCTGACGACCATGGTTCCAAAGAGAAGACCAAGGACTGAGAGATCAATGGCAGAAAATGCTTGATCTGGGGTGATGACTTTGAAAATGATCATGAGCATAGCACCAAGGAGGGACCCTGCAGTTCTTCCAATTGGTAGAAAAGGAACCGCTGGAAAAACTGCCAAAACCCAGAAAATTACAAAAGCAAATGAACCTAGAGTTACGTTTTCAGTCGCAGCCAAGGCCATTTCTGCAACAGCAACTTTGTAATCCTAATTCCTAACCCCTGCTCTTGAACTACAGAGAACTTTGTTACTCTAGTTCTACCTAACCTTACTCTTTATATCTTCGGACAATCTATTGGCCCTGAAATGAAAATAGAAAGTAAGTTCAATGACCTAAATCAAACATTACGCTAACCAATTACTTGATAACAACATAATAGATTAAAAAGTAGGCTACCTGAGGAATAAGAACCCAAACTTTTTTCAGTTGGATACCGAAAGTAACTTCAGTGGCTTCAACTTTTTTCCCGTCCAATCGAATATTTGAATATTAGAATATGTTTAAGTGGAAATTAATGGTTTGCGAATGGAGATGCGTGAATTTGGCAACTCCAACTGTTAGCTGGGGGACGTACTGTATTCAGTCTCAATACTTCAGTAACATTAGCAAGTGGACGACAAGGATAGACTTTATTCACCTATCGGTGGAAGCATTCATGACGAGTCAAGAGTTGAACCAATTAAAGAGGAGATAATGAAAAGGAAATACACAAGGTGCTAGTCCGAAGGTTCACGATTAGTCATTCTGTACAGTGTGCCAGTTGTTAAATTCATCGACCAGAAGGACAAAAATATCTGGGTTGTGAGAAAACAAGTTGCATGATAAGTCGGTCCACGACAACAACAAAATTGAAAACTCAACAGGAGGTAGACAATTTCGTTTGAAGTTTCTTCCTCCAAGCAGAACAAAGGTCAAGCAGGCCCAAGTACGGAAACTTGGCATACCATGAGCTGTAATACAATGTGTATATTCACTTTTAGGATCTCTCAACTTGTCTTGGATTCTTTCAGAATAAAATTTACGAGATTGTATGGATAAGTGTTATTTCTTCCAGAGTATGGGGAAAGTCAGTGTAGCTTGTCAAAGTTAAAATTGCGATATCTGTGTGTGATGGAATGTTTATAACACCATCAAGTTCTAACTTGACCAAATTGTTGGTTGAGTCTAGATACTGATAGAAAATCCTGATAGATAAAAACCCATCCCTGAAGTTCCACAAAAGAATGCCGAGGTGGGGGTTTACTGGAGTAACTGAACAGTTACATTTTTAACTGAGCGAGTGGGCATCGCACCATATAATAGTTCCGAATCGAATCTCTTTAGAAAGAAGATCATTTTGTCTCATGGTAGCCTGCTTCAGTCCCCTTTGGAAACTTTCGTTGTTGGGTTAGCCATACACTTCACATGTTTCTAGCAATTCACGTGGCATCATCAAATAATACAAGTTTTGGATAAAAGAATCTACAACGCACTGAAATATCCTTGTTGACGATCCTTTGCTCCGACAGCATCTAGGGTTCTTCCAAAATGTGATATCTCACACCTGACAAATCCTTAACCCTGCCCCCACCCCCCCCTCTGGGACAATTATGTCACGTCAGGCCATTTAACTTGGGATACAATTATTAGCTCACTACCCTTTTTACTTGGGATACAATTATTAGCTCACTTCCGAATATGCCATGCTTTGACAAAATATTTTGGTGGCAGCCAACTCGGTTGCTTTTATCGGATCATTGATGGAATATTATTCTCCTCCAAACGCCATGGACACTGTGCCTCATTTTCTCTTTGAACTTTTTATGTATATGATGGAATGAGACCAGAAAGTGATCGAAAAGGCCAGCACATACCCAGCAAAATGCTACTATATCCAATTCCAACGTGCTGGAAGACACATTAACATCTTGATGAGCAACACTTTGTTCGTCTCGAGAACACTAAAAAAATTAAGGAAACATTTGATACGAACCCCGTCTCAAACCGTGATACTGAGTTGTTTACATCCAGTCTCTGGCTTTAGTTGCATTAAAAAGCATCATATAACATCTCTTCAAAGACGCAGTTGTTGATTTCATCACTTTGGCAATCCAAAATACAAGCCAAGCAACAATTCCTATTTCTTAGTGATGATGATCAATTTCCAACGATAAAAATGGGTAAAAAATTTTTCCAATGCAATTACGGGGTTGACAGTGAATATACCACCAACCATAAATGCATTGAACTGAATAAACTAATGGTACTAGATAACTACAAACCTAGTCATGCATATATGTATGGGGTGAATAATAGTGTGATTCTAACCAAACTCAACTAGCCCCTCTCTAATCGAAATCCCCTGACTGAACTCTGCCAAACCTCCACAGATTGCCGGCCCTCCCATATCCTTCACTCTTGCCATCAAGTTCTTCCTGAACACCCTCTCGTCTCACAATCCACCTTCATTACTGTTTTCTGATCCCATCACAATCTCCGACTACAGTTCGATATTACCTTCTTTCCCACAACACTTGGTTTGCATGGCTCTCAAGCTCACACCCAAACCCTTCTTTCTTCTTCCCATTAATTATTTTCCTCCTATCACCCAGACAAACCCATGTGGTCGCGTCTCCCAATTTCCTTTAATCCATGAAAGAAACCTGGCCCGAGTTAACACCAACTTCAAAAATGGCTGACAAATTATCAGATACTGTTACATCAGAAAAGCAGTCCACTAGATCCTGTATATCCCACACAACAATACCAGACCTTATATCCCACAATTTGATGTACCCCACAGTTTTGAAGATGTCACTATGAGACCCAGATGCCACAAGCAAATTATGACTCGAAATCCACTTCAATTTCGTAGCTGGGAGTGTATAATCGATGTCAAAGACCAATTTCGGTTACCGGTTTCAAACTATTACTATCATAAACCATAACAGAATTGGAATTCCTACGACCTGACTCAAAACTAACAAATAAAAGTTCAGCTGATGAACCAATCGCTTGCACAATAGAACCAGACCTAGTTACATTTTCCCAATTCAAACTCTCTTTCACATGCCCATCTTCGAGATCAGTAACTTGCAACCCGGAAAAATCGGTGGCCCCAATGCCGCAACAGTCGGAGATAACGCTAACAAAGAATCAATCGCGGTGAACTGTGTCAAGATCGTTGGCTTCTTCCTCATCAACCGGTTAAAAGATGTTATTTTGCTTCCGTGACAAACATGAAGCATCCCATACTTCGTCGTCGCGATTGTAGACGGCGAGTGGCGTCCTTTCAACAGAAAAATCAGCGACTTCTCGAGATTAAAAGCGTCAAAATAGAGATACATTCGAATGAGAACCAATCAAAAGTGAGTCGATGTTGTAAAACTCGGATTGTTCAATCAGGTCTTCAACATCAAAAGCTTTCGCCTTTGAAGGCAGATTTCCGGTTCGTAAAAAAGACAAGAAGATGGCGAACAACTCGGGGTCCCGGTCGATAAAACGCTACGTAGAGTCAGCGAGTTGGCAGAGGAGCGATTTGGCTCCAGCCAGGGCTAGGGTTTGTTTCGTGGTTTGGAAACTCTGACCACCGACATCAATTGTAACAACGTTTTGAATCAGGCATTCGGTTTACAATCGAGATCATAATTATTAATTTTGCCCAGCAAAAAAATATCATAATCTGCTGAAACAAAATCCCTACCCAGACTGCTGCGGAAGCCGGAAGGCATTACATCCAGAGAACGGAGGTACAGCAACGAATTTGGCATTTCTTGAAGGTCCAGGCTCCACCTCTGGTTAAAGAAGGTGCCAGGATCTAAATTGAGTGATTGGTTTCGCCAATTTAGACCATTAATGTGCTGCAATTCGCTTTGCTACCTAATCACAATTGGATTGTTACCAGGTACATAAACATCAATACGTTCTTGTTCTCATCCACAATTAATTAAAAAATTTTAAATAAAATAATTTTATCATATAAAATAAATTTTAATAACATTATATCAGTATAATAAATAAATTAAAATTATCAATTTAATTAATATAATTATAAAAAAATTTATTTTCTTACTAATAAATAAAAAATAATTCATAAATTTTTTTTTATATTATATTAATTAATTAATAATTTTTTAAAATTACATTAATTATGCTCGCGTTGTACGGGTACCGGGAAATGAATAGTTCAGAAACACTAAAGACCAATTACCGAGGTGAAGAATCCAAGGCATTTCTGCAAAAAGTCATGTCTTCGAGATCCCAAGGATGGGTCCTATCATCAACAGTACCCTGCGTTACCGAATACCCCGCCAAGGACCGAAAGGTCAATCTGAACCGCCTGGCCGTCTTTCTTCTACATCATCCTTATATGGAAAGAAGATCAGAGGATAGCCGGCCGGACCTAGTGAGGGAGTCCAGATCGGTCTAGCTAAGAAGTCTGAGCTTTCTTATCGCCTCCATACGCCGCCATTAGACAAGACGCACACTGCTTCAGAAACAGAGCCACCAATAGCCACCCTGCTTAAAGTTCTTACTTTCTTCGTTATATAAATGGAATTGACAGGGAACTCTAGCTGGTGGCAGGGCGCGAGTTCTCTTCTCTCTCTTCCTAAAGCATGCCTCTGTTTTCCCTCCCTTTGTTCATTTTTGGGTGATTATTTCTCCTGCTTTCGAAATG